>RDPX01000043.1:3457297-3486004 GCA_003991215.1 Morbakka virulenta | reverse complement strand
ATAATAATAATAATAATAATAATATAATAATAATTATCAAGACTTAGCCAGGGAATTAAAGAAGTTATGGGACATCCCGATAAAGGTGGTTCCGATCATCATAGGAGCTCTGGGTACCCCACCAAAAAATTTTAAAAAGTGATTAGGAGAACTTGGGTTGAAAACAAGAATAGTCGAACTGCAGAAAACTACATTACTTCAGTCTGCAAGGGTACTTCGGAGAGTGCTTCAGGTTTAAGGAGTCTTGCTGACACCATGCCTCAAGAAACTCCACTAGCGATTTAAGATCATAACTTAGTGTGCGACACCAATATAATAATAATAATAATAATAATAATAATAATAATAATAATAATAATAATAATAATAATAATAATAATAATATTAATAAAAAGATTTTCGAGAAATTTTCTAAGTATAAAGATCTAGAGATTGAGATAGGTAAAATGTGGCATCTGAGGACAAAGACAATACCAGTGATTGTTGGAGCATTAAGTCTTATTAAGAAAGGAACTGACACCTTCCTGAAGCAAATACCGGGTGAACCCTCATTGCAAGAAGTGCAAAAAATTCTTTTGAATGGCACTGCCCATCTTCTTAGGAAAGCCCTCTCCATTTAATTGTTGCGAATTGATGTTCGTGGTTTTGTCAGAAAATGATTTTTATTATGTTTTTATGTTTTGACCGGTTTGAATATTCAGAGGTTACTAAACAACAAATATATCCCGGTCATTCCAAGCCCGTAATTACTCTCACTACTTTTTATTCTCGTCCGTTGTCTCTGACAAAACCTTTAAATTTACCCCATGTATTATTTTCTCCAAGTATTCCATTAAAAAAAATCTATATGTATATTTGTATGCCTAAAATGGGCAAAAACATCTGTCCTAAGTGTAAATTTCGTACGAGCGCATGCTTCTTGTTTGTAACAAAACATTGGATTTTTAACATTCAATGGATTAATGAAGTAACTATTATTCCTATTCAAAGAAAGAACAACGCGGTTACGACTGAGAAGTCATTATATTACAAAAACAAAGCAGCTGGGATTAAAGGTGATCAAATAACTCGTTATGATCACAATTATAAGAAATGATGATGTGAAATTTTGCTACTAAGAGAAGTTGCAGTGGAAACAGAAGCTGTGCTCAGAGAGGAGATGGATTTTGGCATACAGTGGCATAAGTTCTTCCATTCGATTTATGTTTCATATTTTCCTTTAAATACGTTTTTGCATCAAACTTTGGTACATTTTTATATAGCATTTCATACCCAATGCATTTATTTTATTTTTAAAAACGAAGAAAAAATGACTGGGGCTAGTATATCAACTCTGATAAGAGATTTTTCTGATATTCCGGCCCCACGTTTTCTACAAAAGCTAGTGTTTATCAATTTCGTAACGTTGGCACAGTTTTATATTGTGTATCCTACCCATTACGTTTTATTTATAAAAAGGAAAGAAAAAGGGACATGGTCCTATTTTTTGTAAGTCTGAAAGTAGATCTTTTGGCCCTATTCGACAAAAGCTTGAACGTATCCATTTCATAACTTCAGGAAACTATTTATATTTTACTTTATACCTAGTATGTTTGTGTCTAAAAAGCAAGAAAACGACTGGATTCTAATACGATAACATAAAAATAGTCCCCGGGGCATAATTTTTATTGTCTATGCATTGAATTTTTTCCCGTGTTTCGAATAGTGTAAGTGAGCCAACTTTTATAATTTCTTTACAAAATGCGAAATTAGAGTGAATTTCCAACCTAAGCGACCACACTACATGCTTATTAAAAATAAAAACCAAACAAAGAATAGTGGTTTAAAACGTAAGAAATTTTATCTGGTAAATAAAAAATATAATGAATTAATAAAACTGCACGTTGTCGGCTTATGACGCACTGGGAGGTAACATTTTTGTTAATATTGCAACGCTAAGACAGAAAGCCGAATCAGCTGCTGGAATAGGCATAAAATAACGTTTCGTTAATATTTAAAACCTCACATTTTGCTGCAATATATTGTTTGGTGATCGAAGTAGTTAGATTCTAATATAAAGGGACTTTTCAAAATTCTCGTTCCTTTTTGAAAGAGGAGATTCTCTATATTTTTACCGCCTCTCTGCATGTTACACATTCTGAATTCACCTGTTGATGATTTATGGGGGAGTAAACTCTTGTTGGCAAAACAATGAATACATAACGTGTCCCATATCATCCTGTTTCTTCTGATTAGATCAGCAAAATACGGTTTACTCGAAAAGATGGGAGATTATTCAATATCTTAGCTCAAAAACAAAGAACTACATTATAGGTTGCTTAAAAAGATCTAAAATTAGTTTAACAGGAGTTTCCTTCTTATTAAAATAAACACCATCTTAAGATTTACTTCGCCAGTATTATTGCGTATTGTTGAGAAATGTGAAGCCCCCATCGGTTCCCGTCCAGAATTCGAAGTCCCGGATATTCTAACCATCTCATTCATTCCTTTGTGAATTAGAATAACAGGAGTCTACTGTCTGCTTGGTTGCAGCCTAGTATTTTGCAAGAACGGGGTAGTCCCTTTTATCTTTGTGAGATCAAAGTCTCTCCCTATACTGAAGATGTTTGCAAAATCAACCACCTCGGACATTGTAATGTTTAAGCTACCAACGTTCACTAACCGGAGCTATTAAAAATGAACTGCCAACCCAAAGGGGTTTTGGGTATCTCCTTAGTAATACTATCTAACATTTGTCAGTGTAAAAAACAATACAAAAGCATACAAAAACTTCTAACTTGCCTTCACTACCACTTGCAATGAAATCCTCATTTGTTCCCCCAAAACACGAATGTATTGTATAAACACCTTGTGTAACGCCACGAAACTTTCTTAAAAGAATCCTATCTTTGATGTCCCATAAATTCAATCCCTAAAAACGTAAACAATCAATAAAACTACATAATAGCAAATCTAAAAAAATAAAGTAAAATATGGCGTGGTAGTCTCTTAATCAAAGGCTAGATGCAGTACTGGTACCAAGAAGCTCATCAGATCTCTAATGAAAACTGGAATCAACAACGTGGGTTCCAATTCACACATGAAAATAGACTTTTCACTGAATGATTACATACTGTAAATGCAGCGTAGAAAAACATGCAGGAGTCAAAACAGCCCCATAATTTCTATACATAAACACCTGCCACTGTTTGCACTGTGGTTTTGGTTAAAATGGGATTGAGAATCAGTGATAATAAAATCAAATCCAACTAATAGAAAAGCATAATAACGTCCAGAATATAATTATGAGGGTAAATCTTTGGATTTTGTTGAGAACTTTACATATCTTGGAAGCTGCCTATCGGACGTTGGTGATACAGAAGTAGAAGCTCGAATAAGAGTTGGGAAAGCTGCATCAGTTTTCAAAAACCTCACACCTGTTTGGAAATGTAATTCGATATCGTTATCAGTAAAATTGCGACTGTTCTCAAGCCTGGTACTTTCTATCCTTTTGTATGCGTGTGAAAGCTGGAAAGGAACTGAAAAAATTTACAACAGCATGGACGTTTTCCAACTTAACTGTCTTCGTAAGATCATGAAAATCACATGGCAAGACAGAATATCAAACTTAGTCATCTAAGAGAAGGCATCTACAAAATACTTAAGCACCATCCTGAAACGACGAAGATTGCAGCTAATGGGCCATATCGTCCGTCTTCCTGATTCTCGCCCAGCAAAAGTGGCTTTGAATTGGAGACCAGTTGGTAAACGACGACGAGGACGCCCCAAAAAAGACCTGGAGACCAACTGTCACTGAGGACCTACGTGCTGGTGGTATGAACTGGTTACAAGCCCCAAATCTGCTAAAGAGCGTGATAAATGGAAGAGAACTGTGGCCCGTTGCTGCGATGCGGCTGGAGGATCAAGGTAGCAAGGTAGGTTTGCACTAAGATCTTCGTGAAAGAATTACGAAATTTGGGTGAAGATGCCACTTTTACAAACGAACGGTCATAGAAATAGGGATATGCAGCGCGACAAAAAATTCCAACAGAAATCGGTTTAAGATACTGTGTATGTTAACAACTTTTTTTGAAGAATCAAATGTCCTTTAAGCAAATATTGATGTTTCTCTGCTCTGGATGGCAAAACCTGCCCCTGTTTTACAAATTGCAAAAATTTTACTACTTATATTGAATACTAGCGCCAGTGTTCAAATGCAAAACAACAGGGTGCTTTAATCATTTTCAATCCTGCATAAGGATAGGCAAACCGATTGGCAAACATTATGTTTTTAGTTTCATACGCCTTAGGTATCAACACAACTACCATACTCTGTAAAAATCTCTACCAATTTAGAAATGTGAACACGCGCCTGCAAAACTAAATTTAAGTCAAAACAACAACGACTTCTATACTCGCAAGAATGTTACGCTACAGTATTCGTTCAACATATCCTTTAATAAAAACTTACTCTCAGGTAAGTTGTTCGGTATATTTGTACTTGCCCCAGGCAAGGGAGTTGGTTTACAGACAGGTTTACTGCCACCCGGCCCATTCTCTGGTGAAGAATCAGGAAACACCTTACAGACACAAAAGGTAGCTATGAAATAAGCGAGATTTCTCGAAGAATAAGCACCCGTGGACCAAAGGCAGGCCTACCATCAGAGCGAGGTTGATTCAGCCTGGCGGCGTGTTCCAGCAAAAAGTCTTTGATAACAAATGGCAGAGAGCGAAAAGTCGTTTAGGAGCGCCTTCAAATAGAATATGCCACCGCTGCCTTAAGATTAGGTAAGAGCAACCATACATTTGAAACACATATAGGAAGTATCAGTTGCAATTTCGCTCTCTGGGGAAAAAAAAGAGTGCGATTCTGGGTAGGAGTCAAGATGTATTTGGGAGTGGAAACGGATTAAATTTTGAAGCTGGCAAGAGATCGAGAGAAGTGGAACTTGGCCATAACAAAGTTTACTCAGAGTCGAACCCAACTGACTCCAACTCGTAGAATAACAATAACCTTCTTAAGGTCTTCGTTATAACCTATACTTAATGTTTAAAATCTGCCTACTTAACTTCTGAATTGTCAGCAGTGCTGGCTCCTGACTTGCTATTATTTCTTCACAAAAATCAAATAGTCAAAGTAAGTCATCTCTGATTCTTAAAAGTACTTTGCAACTAATGAATTAACCTGCCCCAGACTCGTCTAGTTTATATGAATAGTTAACGTTAACATTTCATTTGGGGTCTAATCTACGACAGATGTAGTCTATGGTCTCTTGAATATTTAGTAATCTTCGTCGGCTTACTAATCCTAACCAGTATAAGGTACGTTTTGGGAACAGTAGCTAAGATCACAGTAACTATTTGGAGTATATTATTTAGAAAATGATAGTCCGGTCATATTCTCACAATTACTTATTCACCACTCTTTCCCTCTGGCACAATATTACAAATACCACGTGTACCAAACAAAAATATAAATTAATCACACAAAAAATGACAATGGTCGTTCGTACCTGTGATGCAACATTCAAAAGTGCACATCGGTCATCAGCTGAGACAGTAAACGACATAATTGGATGGTTTTCTTGTATTCTATGACGAAAAGCGAGCCTCGGGTAACATTACAGTATCCAGTAAAAGTATTTAAAATATTTCTACATATCATATGGCTACTAAAATATTACATCCCATTAGAAATAATTTTCTGCTACGGTTTGTCCAGGACAAACAACCGTTTTTCGGAGCCACGTTTCGACAGGTATTCTCCCAACGTCAAGCTGGTGATGAGAGGAGTATCTCGTGCTAGGTATATAGATAGATCTTCTCAAGTGATACTTTTGTACCTTTTTATGTTCTTTGTTAAGCACTGTTTCGGGTTCAATGACCTTTACCGAATCCTATGCTACGGCTTCAATGCATCCTAACTATATGCTACCCTTTACCTTGGTACAATGACAACTATTGACATAAGTGATTTTTAACTATTACTTAAAATTTGGGCCAAAAACAAGTTTCTTATCCCGGCGTAACTATGCAATTATGAGAAATGGCAGTATCTTCATTAAAGCTTGATACCTCCACAAATTACCCAACAAACAGTGGAGCAAATATAATCAAACTATTTTTTCCTTCGGTGTTGAATGTAACAATTTTCTCCATCAATATCACAGCTTCCTTTTATAACTACAGACAATTCTGAAGCATGCGGAAAACGAGGCTTAAATATTTTCTCGTTGTCATTTTCCAAAATTCTGCGTTGAAATTAATCAATAAAACTAGTTTTAAGGTGAAAGATCCAATCACCAAATATCAGCAACCTTGTTTGCACATCCAAAATAAGACCAAAACTTTTCACGTGATCGAAGTTTATTCAAAACATTATTCTATTTACTCCGTTACGCATTACATTATAACTGACAACTAACGATGAAAAGTCTATTTACCAAAAGGTATGCTTGCGTATTTCCGTTCTTTCCGTACCACCCCTAAAATGAAAGCTTATGCAAAATTTAATTACCACCCTAGGCATAACCAGAAAGACCACAGTAGACTGCGGTGTGATGCGAGTTCTATCAAGGCTTTAGTTCGCAAACTACATTCTGTGACTACTAAACTTGTCTCAATGGCAATATTTCGAAATGCCAATTTCATGTACTGTCGGTGAACAAAGAAGCTGCAAACAACGAAACCAGAACCTATCAGCTAAAAATAAAAGTATTCACAAATCGTTACGATACTCACAATCCCGAATCTGTTATTTCTTCAAAATTGTAGGACCTTATTCGCATATGGGTATCTGCAGCTAAAACAGTTTTATTATCTTTTAATACTGATAATGCATTTATTCTAACTCCTTCCCATGATTCCAAGACATTGCCATCAATATCCTTTAAAAGATAAAAAGTCAGTAAAAGTTCGCATAAATTGTCGTAAGGCCGAACTTCTGATTCCTTACTAAGAGCTAAAAAAATATTATTCTTTACCCTACCTGCATTTTTTTAAAATATAAATTTACCTGTCAATCTGTCTGGTTGTCTTTGCATGCATAAGTAAGTTCCTTATGGGCAAAAAAGTATCGAGTTACAGGTTTTGTGACAGATCAAACAGCAACGAAAGCATTTAGGGCAATTCGGATAACCAGGGCAGATATGCTACCTCTTACCTAGATGTATGCCTTACCATCAGTATGGTGGTGGCGTATGGTAAGTCCGCCAGGTTGTATTAATGTGAATCGCCCAACAGTTCAATGGTAGCTTATCAATATTCCTTTGCAGCCTAGCAGGACTTTGGAAATATCTCAACAAAATACTGTATTGTACTTTACTATCCAATTCAATCTTCTAAAACCACATGAAAACCAAAATAAACTCAGCCATTCTTTTCTTACACACAATAATTCCATATAAATTTTAACCACAAATATAACTTCATTCTCCAAAACTTTCTGCACGTCATTTGCACTTGTTAACTGAAAAACCCAGTCTATGGTTTCCGAAAGTACTTTTATAAAAGTAGCATTTTTAAAACTGAAACCTCTAAAAATACAAACGTTTAATAATGTAAAAAAATTTAAAAGCCTTTCAGGCTAACTACGTCAGAAGTTAAAAGCGATTTTGAGCCCAGTGAAACCTGCACTTGCATGATATATTGTTTTATAAGAAAATACCAAACGTTTTTGGTTCTCTCTGGCTCTTTAAAGTGCTACATTTCTGCTAAATAAAAAAACTGACTCCAAATAAAGAGATACGGGTAAATACATATACAAGAAGGCCCTTGATTATTGCAAGCGAACTTGATTAAGGAGAATTTAAACCTGCTTTATCTGGTTCACTGGAGATTGAATGTCGAAGGAGACATCAAAGTGGTGAAGCAAACGGTACTTTACTTATAACTATAACTGCTTTGTTCTTCATCAGAAAGTAAGTTGTGATTGCTTACAACACTTGCTTGTCATTTTACAAATGTATTATTTATTCCACAGGAATAAGCCGCAATAAGCGAACATTCCTTAATAAACATCAAGAAGCAAAGAAAAAATTAAAACAAACAAAACAACAACAACAAAGGAAACAGTATGGCTGAATAAATGGTGTTAGGGAGGTGCTGAAGGCAAATGATTTTCATGAGAAAAAAAGGAAACGTGAATTCTAAAGTACTGAATGGCCCAGGTGAAAGCTTTGTCAACATCAACAGTATTTTAACAATGACAACAAAAACAGAAGAGTAAATGCAGATCGAAGTTAGGCCACCGAGAAAACAGCCAACTGAAAAAGGGAGGCAAAAAATTTAAATAAAATATGTATGGTGGGTAAAATGAACACAGAGTATTTTCCTGTTAGAAACAGAACCGCTCAACAATGTATGAGTCCTTCGTGGCACACATTTAAACCTTGTATTACTGCTATAGATCCATATATTTCTGTCAACTTGAACACAAACTAAGTCAATGAATCACGCAAAGGGCCGCAGTAAATAAAAAATAATAAAGGTTAACAATAGGAAGAATGGTCTTTACCAACAGAAATAAAAAATAAAAAACAAACGCGTCTTATCAAGCATAACGATTTAAGCGCTTTGGACATTTTAGATATCCAAAACAAGACCAAATAAAGTAACAAATATACAACCCTTTATAACATATTTAAACACCTCAAACACGACAAATTTTCTTAAATAATAAAAATGCACCCACACTGGTTAAAACAGTACTTACACACTGATAAAACTGTCCACGCATTCCTCCGGTTACAAAGCGCTTACCATCGGGGTACCAAGCACAACACGTCAAACTGTCCTCTGGCGAGTGGCTCATTCGGCAAGTAAGATCTCCCGACTAAGGAATAAATAACAGATAGCTAATAAAGCGCAACGTGCATGTAACTGGATGAGCTTCAAAATTAGCAGCTTTTTAACAGGTATCTTTAAACTTGTAAATGGACTGTCCAAAGCTTAACGTACAAAACGGTGGTGCACGTGTTAAAAAATGGTACTATTTTGTGGAAAAACTTTTGAACATTCTACTAATAGGAGGGGGGATGAGGGGGGAGGGGAGAGAAAGAGAAGTAGAGAAATATACACACGAATTACTTAAGCATAAAAAAATAAATGAACAGAACAACACCAAACAAAACATGTATCTTGACATACTCAGTGACATCAACCGATGTTCCTTCCTGGCCATAACGTTGGATGCCATAAATTTATCAAACAGACTCAGATACAAGATTCCCTGACGGCTTCTTTGTTATAAGTAGGTATAAAATTTCCTGACCGTATACCACGAATTCTAAAAAACCCATAGCTCGATGAAATTGTCTTTTTAAACAGATTTTACTTTGCGTAATGGAGTGTGAGAACATAGTGACTACTGCATATCAAGTCCAAGTAGCATTGTCAGGAAAATAAACAACAGATACCAGCCTTTGCCATAAATCACAGTCATTCATGGGAGATCCTTATCTATGTACCTATTTCAAGAGAGGCAGACTATTAGGGCATACAATAATTGCTTTGGCATTTGATTAAAGGTTCCGGGTTGAAGGTGATACCAGCAAAAACAGGCCTTTATTAATACAATCTACAGGTCCGTTTAGCAATTAAATATTCTAACAATACTTCTTTCATAACAAAATCGAGTCTTTCCTTTATACGGAGTTACTCATGTGGTAAATTTTTTTATAAAAAGTCAAGCAAGAGGCTTGTGTTCTTAACTACTTGAAATATGCCGTGAATTCGTTACGTACGAATGACGGCTGATTAACGATGGATTTTACCAAGCTTCCATAATAGTTTTCGGGCTTTCACTGAATTGTAACAAATAACCTGTGTGCATGTTCCACCATAACAATAAAGGTCACACAAAGTTTAATAGGCTATTTATGATTTACCTCAACATGCCATATCCATAATTCTGCACAATCTTCGGGACCACATGCTATTAAATACACGTCATCAGGACTCCAAGCTAAGTATCCTATACCGTGAGAGTGTCCCTCCAATAGTTTATGTTTCACAAACTTATTATCCTGAAACAACAACAACAAAAAAACAACAAACGATAAGTGATTAGGGCAATTTTTGGCAAGATAGAAAACCAACTGCAAAACCGATATCATTTTGATGACATAGAACCAGTACAAATGGGTTATTATAATCCATTAGAAACGATTAGCCTCACGCTGTTTATCACAAAGTAACCATCTGGCCAGGAGAGCACTTAATGTTGACAAAAGTTTTACAAAGTTTTCAAATTTCCAAGCTTTCACAGCAATGGGTTATCTATTGTACTCAATGTAACATAACATAAACAACATCAATGAACACAACCGAGAGCATAATAAATGTACTGGATAAAATTTTATCCCGACAGTTGAAGTTACTAAAATTATGACTTTCTCAGTCCAGGACGACTCAAAATTCAAGTAAATGATAACAGCAACAAATACGAAGACTTTGAAGTTCAGACTTCAAACCATTCTGACACAAATTTTGCTTTTTAATTTCTGTTTTGGTTTCCAAGGAAACGAAAAACCCAATTTCGTTTAATTCACTTCAATTTAGTTCAACTGAAGGAAAACAAAACGGTGAAAAGAAAAACAACAACAACAAAAACAAACAAAAAAACCCAAAACACTCTTCTTTCGGCTTCTCAACTCAAGTCTGGAGTCACCATTGCTAATTTTTCTCTACCTTAATGTCCGATCTTGTCCACACTTTCTTTTCTTAAATGCAGCTCCACCATACCTTACACATTATCGAACATTTCTTCAACCGCCCTCCTTGTGCCCTGTAGCATCATTATAATCACTCTTCGTTACACAGTCTTAATTTTTCTCCATATGTCCGAACCAACCAAGTCTCCATTCCCACTCTGGGCGCCTTCAAAAAGTACGCGAGAAAATTGTACGCTTTGAATTATTTTGCTGGCAGAACGTCAAGGTAAAGAATGTGGTTGCGGGTAGAGTTACATCAATGAGTAATACGTTATGCTTCGAAATTTTTGCATCATACTTTCAAACAAAGAATATGTATCACAAATGCTCTTTATTTCAGCATCATCATGAAAAAAAAAAAGAAATAGAAAAAGAAAGAAAGAAATAATGCGACAATGAGGTCCAAACTCGACGATAAACTTTTTGCTTCTTCGTCCTTTCAAGAAACTATTTTCTATGCTTTTTGAAAACCTCGTTTTACGATGCTTCAAAGTTGGTTTTTCTTCCTTGATATTCATCAACAAAGATTTAATTTTGAATTCTATAAAAAAAGCGAATCTGATACTAAAGTAGGTCATTATAATTAGGTGCTCAGGGGGTTTGGGCCAACAAAACACTTCGTAATCCTTAGAGGGTGTGACCATCCCGCATTACGCGAAGTGAAAAAATTGCTAATTTTACTCCTACGTATTATCTAAAAGAGCCCTTTTGAGTCCAATTTTCCTGTCATGGCTGTTTTCTCATTTTCTCAGCTAACCCCAGTCAATCTTTTTGAAGGTATTTACCAACGGTATTCTATTCATTCCGTAAAGGATTGGTAGTGCTTTGCAAAATATACTGCAACGTACCCGTTTTCTACAGAGTATAAGAGTACCTTTTACCTTACGTAATTTTGTTTTCCCTACTTAACATCTCACAACAGTCTCTCTACTTTAAATGATATCTGATACATACTGAATTTACATTTCTGTACCTCACTTTCCTCTCAATGAAAAACAGGTTCCTTCCTAGATATCCGATAGCAAGCTTTCGTCTTCCGTTCACCCTACACCGATCTGTCGCCATTCACAGTGCAATTATGGCATGAATTATGCTGTGTATAAGAATAAAGCCGACCTAATCCGGGTTTACAGATACTTTTTCCCCATTTTGGCGAAGACTATTTACTCTTTCCCCAAAATCAAAGACATTCATGGTAAAAACCCCACAAATAATACAAATGATACCAAATACATTATTCCTTTTTTGTCAACGCCATTTTTAGGGCACCATCCAGCCATGGTTATGCCCAATAGTATAAATTATGACAGCGCAAAACTTATTTTTTTTATATGTGTAGTCACAGAATAAAAATGAGAAGCCTAACCTTTCAAGTCTACAGGGCAATAAGTGTACGAAAACAAATAGGTTACAAGCTTTAAAAGCTCTATCCTATTTTGGCGTTCACCGACCAAAGCAACCACAAAGAGAAGATAACGTTAACTGCTATAATCCACATATGTATCACGTATACATGCATACAGACATACACAGATACACCCATAAACAGTTTCGGGTATTAAAATATATTAAAAATAACGTTTCAATTTTTTTTTAATTAGCAACTATTTACAGCTATCAAAGAAGTTATGAAATACATTATTTAATAGCCTTGTATTGGTACATTGTTTTGAGAGGGACCTCTTGTGTAACTGTGTCCTGGTGTTCTGTGTTCATATGTAAGTAAGTACATATTTACCTATGTATTATGTATGTTGGAACGTATGTGCATTTATCCGTATGTATGCATGCGCACAAATATTAAAATACATGACTGCAGCTGTGTCACAAAAGCATACCTCTAATTTCCAAATAATAACTGTTGTATCCTTTGAGCCCGATGCTAATTTTTTACCGTCATGAGAAAATCTAAGAAACCAAACCTAAGAAGAGAAAGAAAAGCATGCTGAAAATATAAAAAAAACCGGACGAAAACCAAAATTAAATTTTTTACATACCTGTAAAAACACCAAATGGTTATGTTGGCGAAATGCCTTGCACAGCAACTGGTCTAGTGCTTTTTTGCACCTAATGAAAATTGGTGGCTTTTGAACGCTTTTTAGCGATACTTGCACTACCCATTACGAAATTTAAACAATTAAAAATGACATAATGTTACCAAATAAAAAAGTAAAAAAATAAGAACTGTCCACTCCCCTCCTAACCCTACTGATGCTAATAACAGCGTGCACAAGGCAAGAACTGCCTTCAAAATTAGGTTACACAGTAAATCCTACTGCTTGCCAATGAATGCTGAGTTCGATTGTATCTGAGAAGTGAATTTCACGACACCAACTGCCCTGTACCAAAGTTATGTTTTTGTTTTTAAGTATAATTGGAAAAGCTTTTCCGCTGTGTAAACTGATTAAAAAACTTTGCTGCTTGCCAAATGTTTAACTAAAGGTTGTGTCCAGCATTCATTTTCAATTACGTTGCACAGAATAAAGGCCCTACCCTATCTCAATCTTTCATAAAAAATAATTGACATTCTTATTACAATAGGCGTTCTCCTTGTTGCACAGAACCAAAACGTTCCCCAATATCCGTATGGTTTTTAATCAACTCGATTTTATTCTCTGTTTCACACTTCAATGGCAAACGCAGGTTGTCATTGAAGCTGTTGAAACCATTAATGTAATGTTGACAAGACCTTGTAGGCTAAAACAAACATGCTACCAAAATAGCATATTCAAGTAAGCTGTAAAAAAACAACTTTTTACCATGGTTTTAAACTGACACTTAGATGATTAGTAAAATGTAAAACGTATACACGGTATGCAACAAATCTATTAGCCTAGATTTTGTTCAAAAATAATACTGGCCTACTAAATACCAGTCTGTTCTTCTTTTCAAATTATCCCAATTCAAAATACGGCCCATTCGGAACAACGGTCAATTGCATCTTAAGTGCTTCTGTTGGCACTTTCTCCGTTTTCTACCAAATGGTATGCTTTTACTACCAATTTATATCAAATCATATAAAGTTCAGTATCGTAATGGTAAACTCGTGCTAAAATTCACCAATATGGAGTGAAGGGACAATAGAAACCAACAACGAACAAAACTAAAGTAAATAAAGTACCGAAAGGAAAAAAAGAAATAAACGTCAAATAAGCTTTAAGACCCGACCAAAGAATAAAAGTTAGCTATCGAATAGTAAACGCTAAATTACCATGAAGTCACAGATCCAACAACAAAAATTATGATCAAGTATTCAAATACAACTGGAAAGTGCTTGTGTGAAACCGAACTAAATAAAAGTTAAAGCATGAATTTGTAGCTTTCTTGTCATCACAAACAAAGAAAAGATAGCCAAAGATTGCTCTGGAGAATCCATGGAAACAAATTGAGATGCTACTCCTAAAATGCTTGCAATACCAGAGAAAGATAAGGCGGTCGCGATTCTAGAGTGCCAGATGGAAAAGGAAATTTAGAGGCAACAACAGTGCTGATCGTGTTTCGACTTCGTGCAACACTGAGTTTTTGAAGATGCCGCAGGCCTACAGCATGTAAGAAACATCACTGAACGAAAAAGCAGATATTCATAGTAACACGAAGAAGGTAACATATAGTACGAATTAAAAAAACCCCAAAACAGAAGTCAATGGCAACGAAATATCCACGAAAAGGTCAGGGGGAAAAGAGCAAAATAATACGTTCATATTTAAATACGTCATCCTCAATTAAAATAGAGTAAAAATGAATATATCATCATCATCATCATCATCATCATCATCATCACCATCATCATCATATTTGGTTTAAAGTCCGCTTTACATGCCAGCATGTGTTGGGCGATATGATGGCTAAAAGTAAAACCATATGAAAAAAATAGACAAAACGAAATATAAGTGACGTTTGTGAAATGAAAAACGTGCACACGTTAATGTAAATAAATGCGGTTCACTAATCATTTTCAATTTGTATAAAAATATTCATAAAAAAAACTTACTTCGTCACAGTGTTCTGATAAAACCTGTCTTGTTTTAAATGGAAATAGTCGCCTGTAGGGCAAAAGAAAACCATTGTTAGTTGTGACTCCACAATATTAATGTAAATATTATTATTATTCTTCAGGTGCCGTATCCAGTGACGTAGGCCATCATTTCCTGCCACACCCTTCTATCTCTAATCATCCGCAGAAGCTCTGCTCCGCCATGATGGAGTCCATCCTCTCCCAGTTATACTCTCATACTGCTCATACACATCACTCTCCTCCTTCCTCTGCTCCTCTTGCCTGGTACTTTGCCTTTCATTGACGACTCTTCCAGTCCTTCCTTCGTCATGACATGGCCTAGAAAACGTAGTTGTTGTACGCGAATCCGCCTTATCAACTTCCGATGAACTCCTGCTCGCCTTAGTACTTCTTCATTCGTGATTTTGTTTGTCCACTTGATCTTCATCATCCTTCTAATCAACTACATCTCACAAGCTTCCAGATTCCTTCGGGGCTCTGATGTCGACGTCCATGTCTCCGATCCGTAGGTCAGAACCGGACAGACATAGCAGTTCAGCACACGCAGTCTTATTGATAGCGATAGATTGCTGTTTTTCAGTATTTTCTCAAGATCGGTAAAGCTTTTCTTTGCTAAGGGCACTCGTCTCTTGATCTCTTTAACACATCTCGCATCGTCGGTAATGAGACTACCAAGATAGTTGAAAGAGCTGACTTGGTTGATGACCTCATCCTTCACTTTCAGTGTGCATACTGGACTGTCCCTTTCTGATGTTACCGTACATTCTGTCTTCTTGCAGTTTATGCTCAGACCCCTCTGTAGGTCTTCTTGGGATTCGGCCATTAGTGCTGTGTCATCCGCGTATCTGATGTTCGTGATATTTTGACCATCGACTCTGAAGCCTCTCTCGTTTTCCAGACGTCTCAGTATCAGCTCGCTGTAGAAATTAATGAGATCTGGTGACATGACACGCCCTTGTCAAACACAGCGTTCAACTTGGGTGTATTCACTACATTCTTCATCAATGCGTATACACGCCGACTGACTCAAGTACAGGTTTTGCATACGTCGAAGATCTTTCCTGCACATGTCCAGCTTGCCGAGGTCTTCAAAGGGCTGTACATGAAGAACTTTATGAAATGCTTTTGCATACTAAATAAAGCACGTGTACACGTCCATCAGCATTTCTACAGCTGTTTCTGTGTTCATTCGTAGGACAAACACAGCATTTTTTGTCCCCGCGTCAGCAACAAAACCAAACTGTTCACTTCCAACTTCTGGCGATATCCTCTGCCTTGTCCTAATAAGCAATATCCTAAGAATGATTTTTGTCACATGACTCATTAGACTGATGCTTTGATGTTGCGCACAATCCACTGCTCCTGCCTTTTTAGGGAGAACTATGAACATCGATCTCACTAAGTCTTCAGGAAATGTCCCTTCTTCGTAAATCTTGTTGATAACCAGCGTCAGTTTCTCAACACCATACTCTTCTCAGGTTTCAATCATCTCTGTCACCACTCCATCCGGACCAGCTGCCTTGGCTTCATGGCATTTTGGCTTGATGACTTTGTCAAGTTCACGATATTCTCTACTGCTTCTGTTCCTGATTTTCTCCCTCTCACTCATCATGTTGAGTATGTCATCTGTCTTCCACTTGCTTTTGCTCATTCTCACTTTCTTCGGAAGACACTCCTGAGCTTTCTCGACTAAAATGCTCTTTATTTCACTCCAAGTGTCCCGATGTTCTAAAAGATCAAATCTGTTCTTCACACTGATTGTACATCTCTCACGCACTTCCAAGTTTGTTAGCTGCTCGAGCTCCAGCCTTCTATCAGCCTTTGCTCTTTTCAGTTTCTTCACCCTGCACTTCACTGTACATACCACCGGTACATGATCGCCCCCGCAATCCGGACTCGGACAAGTTATTGTGTGCTTCGCTGCCCTCCTGAATCTTCGATTTACCGCGATGTAGTCAATCTGATTTCTGGTGATATTACCAGGGCTCTTCCAAATGTATATTCTTCGTGGAGGTAGCTTGAACCAGGTGTTCATGATGACCATGTTGTTTTGGTCACACCATTGCATTCATCTATAACCACGACTGTTTCTCTCACCAATGCCAATCTGGCCTACCACATTTCCCTCACGCCCACACCCGACCTTAGCGTTGAGGTCCCCCATGACAATGTTGATCTCGTCACCTTTACATTGGCACTTCGCTTCATCCAGTGTTTCGTAAAACCCATCGATCACCTCATCCGAGCAATCACTCGTTGGGGCATATGCAACAATGATTGACATATTGAAAGGATGCCCATAAAGCTTGACTAACAGAACTCTTTCACTTAGCGGCCAGCATCCCATCACACTCTTCTCATTTAGTTAGCTTCTCATGTTTCTCACCGCCAGCATAGATTACTTTGTAGTCATCAATGAAAAAATTGACCACTTTTCAACCACCTTGTTTCATTCAGCCCTAGTGTTCCCATGTTGAGTCTTTTCATTTCTTGTTTGACATTCTCTAGCTCCCCACATTGGTTTAAGGTTCTTGCGTTCCATGTTCCGATGCGGGTCCTTGATTTGTTGCGAACAGTCACATGATGACGGTCGGGTCTCACCTGTCGCACGAGGATCCCTACCGGGCGAGGGGTTCCTTCGTATTGACGCGGGAATCCCATTCATGCCGTTTCTTTGATTATTTGGGTTGTAGCTATCCATGATTGTTCTTGGAAAAACCGTTAGTGAAGTGGTTTTTCGATGACATCTTCACCGCAGTTCGCAAGCCAGGAGTGGGGTTTCCAATCTGCCTTGCAGATAACTGAAAACCGCCGTTGTCCATAATCTGGATCCTCTGCCTAGGTCGCATACTGCGTCACTGCTGCCTAACTCAGGGCCTTTGGCCTCCCCACAAGGCAGTGGGGTGATATGCAGACATTGGGACAGCTCACGCCTAAGCCCAACTATCCTAAGCCAAAGTAGGTAGCAACGCTGTTCACCTGCAGGTTAAGGGTCAAGCCCGGCAGGCACATCACTCACAAGGCACTCTAGTACCTGCCACTATCCTACACCCCTAAACCTGCTTTCTCAGTGCTAGCGAGGGAGTAGGGCGCTGTTTGCCAGACAGTATTCATGCGAAATGCATGCTCCCCGCCTGAATGTATGTATATTACGATTAAAATACGCTGATTCTGGTCGAATGCTTTTTCACTGGCACTCGCCAGGACCAGGCCACTCAAAAGAATAAAACACAAGTTAAGTAAGTTTTTGAGAGAGGCAATTCATATTCAACTACCACCACATACTCACTGTAGGCAAAAAGAATTTGCGCAAAGTTTTTAATTGTTTTAGGAGTCAATTACAAAATGTGTGGGGTTTTCTTGATCTTCTCTTTGTATTACTTAAAAAAAACTCACGACTTTTGTTTTCTTATTCTGGCATCTTGATCCAGTCGAGAACCAGCAAAAAGCTATCGTCCAAAAAGAATGTGATTTTAATATTTTTATTCAATTTTTGTACTGCAAGACGTTTATATAAAAAGATGTACTAACATTACATTTACCTTTCTATGTTTATTAGTATGCAAACATTTGTTAAAAGACTACAATACTGTGGATGCAAGAGGTTATGGAGAACTGTAGTCTTTTCTTTTCACTAATAACCTTTTCGTCTACTAATTTGCAATTAAGTAATTATGTTTGTTAACCACAAGTCAGTAAGAACGTGACGCAAGTCCAAGGGTAAAACCTGCACAGAGAGTATAACAGAAATATGACTATTAAAGACAGACTGACCATGTTCTGCAAAAATCATATTGAAAGCAACACGCAATGACACTACTGATACGTTTATTTTCTCTGTATTCATTTGCCTTTTAGCTAAATATTACCGCCAGTAAAATACTGAGTATTATTTTGATGTTGAAGAATGCTTTCCGATTAAATGAAAATAGCATAAGCTTTAAAGAAATGGCAAGAAGAAGGTTTTAATAATTCTCATAACTTACTTGTCACACTGATGATCTGTCAATAATGAAAACGTTCTAAGATCGGAGTCCATAGAAGTATTGTGAAATATGCATTTACTTCTTTGAAATTCGATTGCTTGTCCTAAAAGTATCTCTAGTCGGTTTGGCGGCAACATAACACTGGCCGGTAAGTTTTCTTTGGATTAAAGAAATTGAATATTAGTACAAAAACTAATGTCAGGCTAAAAAAAGGCCGCTATAATTGATCAGGGCTTTCTATATATAAAGGTACTGTAAAAACCAAATCCTTTCTTTTAGCATAACAGTCAATGGAAAACAAACCACTAAAACGACCGTAATCCCAAGAAAACTAAAAAAAAAGGCAACCTGATTGGAAAGTTTTATGAACTGAAAAATACTGTTTTCTAAAACAAAAAACATTCATTCAAATACATTTGAGCTTATGTTTTGCTGTTAAGTACTATGTATATTTCCCTGTGTTATAACGCGCGTTGTCAGCAATTTCTAAACAATTTTAACCTTTGAAGATCTAAAACAATTGAAGATCTAAAACAATTGAAATGCACAAAATTTAAGAACTCGATTTCAAATTTCTTGCTTCGCGCCAATTATGATATAATACGCTGTTTATGATTTAGTCACATCGCTCCAAAATCACACCGGTAATATGATAATTATAATCTTCCTAAAATCAAAGGTCTGACTATACAGTCTTGCTTGACAAATACAAAAAATATAATAAAACTATAATAACAACTATAATAACAACTATAATAACAACTAACTATAATAACAACGAATGAAAATACAGACTGATCTCAAACCTGTTACTACGCAAAACGTTACAAGGCATTTCAGCCAAGTGCTTGCAAATATTGACAATGTTAGGTCATGTTTAAATGGTGTCATTATGCAGCAGCTGCGTTATGCAGTAACAGAACCAGCAATCGTTGGGGACAGGATTTTCCATAGAAATTACTCTTAAAATATCCTGGATATATACTAATATGCATTGACGCAAGAATTAAGAATTAATTTCCTTTTCGACTTCAAAGTTACAACCAAGCAATGAAAACAGAAAAGTAAAAAAAACAACAACAACAAAAACAAAAACCAAAGAAAAACCCGAAGCAAAACCAGAAATAACATGAAGTATTCTACTGTACCTAACTGGCTTATCACTATGCAGCTAACTAACCTCTGACACGAGTTCAGTTTTTTGTTATTGACTAGGTAAGAAAAAGCTATTTTTTGACTCAGAAAGGAGATATGGTGCTGTCCTTTTAATTGTGCCTGTCTGGGTATTAGGCACATTATTAGTGTAATATCACATCTGTTTCTTTATGTAGTGTATGCATGTTACATTTACAAATATAGAGGTACGAGGGTTGTATAATAGCAAAGTTATCATGTGTATTTTTATAGTCATAATAGCCGATTAAGAAAAACCAGTTCATTTTGTTTTTCACATTAAAATTTGAAATAATGAGAAAAACAAGAAATCTGACTTATTTTTAAAAAAGTAATTCCAGTTATATTAACAGCCACTGGCAATATACATCAACATTTCAATTCAAAATTTTAAGTGTAGCATGTTCGCATAAACATAATTTTCTTTACTCACCTTGTAATTTATTTACTAAACTCTGTCTGGTTGCAAGCCCTTTGCCATCCCACTTTGCTTTTGTATGGAAATCCTCAGAGCTTGTGCACATCAATAGACTAGTTTAGACAAAAAAAAGCTGATGAAACCATGCAAGACTAACAACTTATAAATAAAAAATTATGGTTAGAAGCAAAGCAAATTTTACTACTGTTTCCTAGTTCCTACCAACATGAAAAAAATATGAATCTGATACCTTACCCTATTTAAATAAAGGGTTGAAAAATACAAAAATGCAAAAGTTACTTTTGCAGTAAAAACAAAGACAAACCACTTCTGGCAATACATACATATATGCGTGCATAAATTAAAAAAATAAATGAATAAATAACTAAATAACTAAATACATATATATATATATATATATATATATATATTATATACTCAACCTGCAGACAGTACTGTTTCGCCCTTTGTGGGCTCATCAGTGCAGCACAGAGCTTCTGGGACATAACTCTCTGGCCATGTTGCCGGAGCAAACACAGCTTAAAGAGTTATCGTGGGATATATATATATATCACATACTCAGTATGTACCACTTTTGAAACACTCGCTCACCAATTGACTACTCTTTTCTAGACCTTTCCTTTCTATATCATTCCCAATGTGCAAACAGGATAACCTTTCTGAACTATTCTACCAAATCAAATGATAAAGGTCAGCTGACAAGTTTGAAAAAAACCTGATGCTCTGCCAAATCCTGTAATACTGTATTTATTGCTACAAAGTTATCTGGAGTTGGTTAAGCAATGCCAAATTATGTTACATATTTGAAAAGCAACTCAGCAAAATGGTTACATTACTAGNATCGTGGGATATATATATATATATATATATATATATATATATATATATATATATCACATACTCAGTATGTACCACTTTTGAAACACTCGCTCACCAATTGACTACTCTTTTCTAGACCTTTCCTTTCTATATCATTCCCAATGTGCAAACAGGATAACCTTTCTGAACTATTCTACCAAATCAAATGATAAAGGTCAGCTGACAAGTTTGAAAAAAACCTGATGCTCTGCCAAATCCTGTAATACTGTATTTATTGCTACAAAGTTATCTGGAGTTGGTTAAGCAATGCCAAATTATGTTACATATTTGAAAAGCAACTCAGCAAAATGGTTACATTACTAGCAAATGCCCACTGTATAAGAAATATAAATTATCTTAACCAAAGCATGAATTGCTTGTTCGTGTAAAACTGAATGTCACTTAAAAACTACAGCTGGAAAATCAGATGGTTATGACTTTCATGCTATTCAAATTCTAAACCCATCAATCCACTGATACCAAGCAAATGACATGCCAAAAATCATTAGTGGCCTAGAGGAGCCATGGCTTGATGGATATTCCAAACACAATGTAACTAAAAGGTCTCAGACTTAGCATATTGATTTAAAAATCAGGTCATCCAAATTTGTAAGCTTCCAAATAGCTGTATGCATTTTCCACTTATACCATGCTGATTCAAATTGTCCTCTCACTGCTCCTTCATATCCACGTGTTTCCAAGATCTAAATAACAAAATTAACTCCCTCTTCTCTTCCTCTAATTTGGTGCTTCCAAAATGGCCATCATTTTCTATTATTATTATTACTATTATTATTATTATTATTATTAATATCATGATGATCATCATTATGTTCTTTAAATAAGCCTACCCCCCACTGCCTTGTGAGTAGCTTTTGGGTAAGCAAAGGCTATGTCTCCTGACAAAAGAGGTTGTATCAGGAAGGGTACAAAACATAATTTTTTTACCAAATTTAGCAACTATGTCAGAAGTCTTAAAAACCTGAGATGTATGTAAAAGAATTATGTTGGGACAAGTGCCTATTAACACAGAACAATGGTAAAAAGCTTGTTTTAATATCAAATTACTATTCATCCCTCTAGAGTTGTACCAATGTTTTAAACAGAATAGAAACAAATATGAGAGAAAATTGTAACCCCTAAACAAACCAAACATCCACCTGGGCCACTTTTTTTAAAAAAAGAGTTCAAAATGTGAGATTGCCATCTGTGATTTCTCCTTAATTCTTAGAAATTAAGAAAGAAATTCTCACTAAGAGCACTATAATCTTTGTCACCTCTGAAAATGTTTCCTCAGTTATCTGAGAAATTGCCCTGCTACAGTATCTGGACTGGGCTCTGGTCCAAAGTATGGAATACTACCTAGCATACTCAAAAAATGTCATATCTACATCTTTCTCATAATGTTCACATATTACCTATTTGAATTAGTTGTACATGGATTACTTATACTATTTGCCTTCAGTATTTAAAAATGTGCCAAATTAAATTAGTTGGTATACATTCACAAAAAAGACCTGGTACCTTGTGAGCTCATGTACTCTTCCTCTATCATAATTTAAAGGTGTAAGATCTACCCGTAGACATTGTAAGGCTTCCAGAATCCTACTATCTTCTACAAGTTCAAGAAATTTTTGCTCTAATATAAGAAATCGCATTTTCTGTAATGAAAAAAACATATTACAAGAAAATAATTAGAAAGTATTTGAAAGTAATTGAAAAAGTAAAAATGCATACCCTAATAACCTTGGTAAAGAGAAAAATTAAAGATGTTTCAGGACTTTACAAGATTAACATTTAAGCTCTGTAATAATGAGTGCCCAACAAATATTGCTAATGACTTGGTAAACATTTGAATAAGATACATAGCTACATAACCAAGAAAAAAAACACGAGATAGACTAACCAGTTTTATAACAACAACAACAAAAGGATAGAAATTGCAATCACAAACATGTGTGATATGTAAAATTAGAAAAAAAAAAATCACTGGTGACAGTCATTTGTAATAGAAGTCATTACAAAGCACAGTAAAGGTAATAGCTATAGCTAATTTGGGACTACAACTGTTTAATACTCTCATATTTAAATGATTGAATAAGTAATGATAAAATTTTGGGTTTTTATTTTAATAAAAACTTTACAAGTAAAATATTGTCCTGTGAAACACTCAACCCTCCTTTAACTTATAAAGTGCCTGAATGAAGATTTCAAAACTGAAGATCCTAATTATTAGCGTTAAAACTTGGAACCCATATGGTAATTCTTTGAGGTCCCTGAATTTGTGACAATAAGTTAAAAGCATGTTTGATAATTTCTACCTTTACTTACCAACAAGAAACCATACATATATTTATAATACATATGCTTGAATAAACTTTGTGCAGCCTTCTAGAACAATGACTGGGTTAATGAGACCTTGATTCAGTAGTGATCTGATTTCTGGTAATAAATGGCAGGAAAATGCATCCCTAACAAGTGGATATTGAGCCTAAAGGTAAATTTACCAAGAACTTCCTGAAATAATTCTCAGTCAACTCATCTTTTATCCATCCAGATGCAGATTTTGGTACTACACACTTTTTGTAAAACTTATCATTCAATGGTTAAAGGAGAGGGCTTAATAAAGCTGATGGGTAGCATTTTATGGTCATTAAGTCCACTTAAAATGCTAATTTTTGTCACACAAACAAAAACTTAATATACTATTAAAGACCCTATTAAAGATCTCTGGGTTTTCCACTCATTTTGTTTGAGCGGGTCTGTTCAAGAATTGAACAGGCCTGTCTTAGGGGGGATCTGGGAAAATTTACCTCCCAGAAAATTTTGAAATCCTAGATGCAAAATCCTGCATTCTGGGGCATATCTGGGTGGTAAATTGATGTGTTGAAAATGATGTTTTTAAGGTCACTTTTCATGATACCAGAGCACTTCTTTTATTTTTTTCCTTATTTTTTCACCCACCTTTTAATAATTGTTATCCAGTCTAGTCAGTAACTAAAATAATTCTAAATTGTAGTCTAAATATTCAAAATTGCATTCTGCAATTCTTCATGCTGGCAGTTTTTGTAAAGTTGTAATATGTTATACTGAATATATATATATATATTCATTGTGTGAGTGACAGTCATTTTGTTAAATCCCCTATATATGTACTAGCTATTTTTAATGTGTTTTAAATATTGTCTAAAATATACATTTTGTATCAGGAAAAAAACGTAATTTATAATCAAGAAGTTGCCTCTCAGCAATTAATTTTGAAAGCAGGGTCTTTCAAGTTTTGAAAAATTCCTGATTGAAGGTATATAAAAAGCATTATTCTTCTGTTAATTTTAAAAACATTTAATTAACTGCAGAGAGGCAGTTAGGCTTGAAATATTATAGCCAAAATCTTATTTTATTTCATGAAAAATATTGTTTAAAATTGGGTTGGTTGGTAGATTGCAACTGTTATTCCTGGGTTTTTTTGTAATTTTTATGTGAATAAAATTGTTTTAAATTGAAATTTGATTCACTTTTATTAACACTGAGAAACAAAATTTTTGTAATCATTATTTGACATCTGATCCTGGGAAATCGTTACATGCTGATTTCAAAAATGTCATTATTTTTCCCCTAACGGGTCTCAGTTTTTTTATATGGCAGTTATATGGTGCATAGTTTGCAAAAAATATGCCATTTTTAATACTTCAGATAAATCAAACAAACAAATATATAGCCTTGATTTATTTGATTGATATGCACAAAAGGGTTGTATTTACTTGTAGCTGCCCTGAAACAATAATTTATTGGCTGTTGATACATTTTATGAAACCATATTCAGCTGTGAAAATGGACTTTAACAGTGAAAATAAAGGAAATTCACACTATTAAGATACAAGTATATGCAAATATATTAAAAAAACAAGCTGTATGCATGCTAGCGTATATAAAGCATATAGAAATAGGGAAAAGAATGTCACTTTATGGTAGGAAGCTTCTTTTTCGACTTTGTCTTGCATGTTTGATACTTGGACAGTCTCGCTTTATTGATCAACAGTAGTCCACCATCATGGGGACATCCCATCGGCCTTGGTATCTTTCCTCCATTTCTTTTATGTCCTGGTGGAACCTCTCACCTTGCTCATCGCTAACATCTCCAAGGTTTTCCAGGAAGACATATAAGTGACTGTGCAGGAAATGCATTTTGATACTCGTATTGCAGCCAAGCTCCTGTAGTTTGGAGATTTATAATTCCCTAAGAACTGCTTGGTAACATCTACAAACGAAGTCCATGCAGCCTTTTCAACAACTGTTATGGTTCTTTCAAAGTTACTGTCATTAACGAGTTTCCGAATCTGGGGTCCATCAAATATCCCAGCTTTCACTTGTTCATTGGACAAACTAGGAAAAGTTTGTCTGATGTGCTGAAAGCATTTTTGGTCTTTGTTCAAGGCTTTTACGAACTGCTTCGTAAAAGTCTTGCAGTTGTGGTTTAGGGAGCCAGTCTTATTTGACCAAATGTTGATCCCGATCCCTACTTTCCCATAAACACAAATGGCATGGATGTTTGGTGAAGCCTCTCTGCTAACCCAAGAGGAAATTCATCATCTTCAAGTCTACACATATGATCCAATTATGGTCATGGTATCGTAGTAAATTAATTACTTTTTTAATGCTCTCGTAGTTTTCCTTTAGAATCACTGAGTGACCTACAGGTACTGCTCCAAACTTGTTTTCATTATGAAGAAGGACACACTTTAAGCTTTTCTTCGAGCTGTCTATAAACAGCCTCCAATCATTTGAATTGTAACTGGGTAAACCTAAAGCTAGAAGAAGCCCACTAATGTCATTACAATACACAAAGTCACAGTCAGTACTGAAAAATTTCAGAAATTCACTGTCTCTAGATCTGTAGTACGAAATTTTGAGACCACTCTGAGTCAGTTTCTTCTCACTTAGTCTGGAAGCTACAAGCTCAGCACCTGCTTTTGATAAACCTATATCGTGTATCAAATCATTCATTTCAAACTGATTAAGCAGACCAGGAGTGATTCCTGATGCATCCTCAATATCTGAGTGGCTTGAACTAGCTGTAGTATCAGAGCTGGTTTCATGACATCTCGATTCTGGTTGAGGAAACTCTGCAGAATGGGGAACAGGCAGTCAGGCAGATTCTAGATCAAAATAATCAAATAATGGTAATCAAATAGAGTTTGTGGTCATTTCATGTTACTTCATACATGTGCTTCACATGCTTTAAAGCCTTTATTTTCACTTTCGTTTTGTTATCGAATAACCATCTGATATCGACCAATTAAAATCACCATTACTCCTGGTGTTTGGACCAACAAGGCAGTAACCACGGCTGATTCAACACATTTGATGAACACACATTTTGATCCATTTTCTGAGACATGTTGCTCAATTTCTCGATGACTCGGTGTTTACAATGTGCAAGACACAATCAATTATTGAACAGTTCAATTGAAATTCCCTAAAAAATTTTTTTGGGGTTGAAGTTTGTGCCGGCCCAAAAACCGTTTGAAATGGTCAATTTGGCCAGTTACTGGTTCTTAGGGAAAACACTATATATATATCTATATATATCTATCTATCTATATATATATATATATATATCAGCTATTGAGATCATTAAAGTTCTACAGAAGAAAAAAGTGAGTAATTAGTGTTCTCTACTAACTCTTTTAGTGGTCAACTTTTGCCATGAGAGAGCTACACATGCACAGTGGCATCAATGCCAAAATGACATGTCATACTGCATCACACAAATGTAAAAAATACAAATGATCAAGCTTAAGCTCACTTGCCTGGGCATACAAAGACTGTCTCAAATTTCATACTAAAATGTATGGCCATTCTTGAAAAATCCATGTTTAAACAAAAATATACACATTTATTTATGATGTAGATCAGAAATAATATTCATACAATTATAAGGTTCCCAACTCTTTTTTATACTGCCTTACAGAAGGCTTTAGTGGGATACTTTGCCTGATTTTTTTGTAGTTCCTAATAACCATTTCTTCCCCCCCCCACCCCCTCTCCAAAAAAAATTATTTCTGAAACATGAAAAAACTAATTGAAAGCTGCAAGTCATACACATGTCTGATGTGTCAAATAACTTCAAAATGGCTAATGATAACAACAACAACAATTCACTCTGCTGAATAATTATTTAAACATAAAGGAAAAGAGAGAGAATAAGAACTTCTGAAATTATTAGCAAATATATGGAATTAGGAACCTAAAGCCTTTAAGGAAGTTAGGGTTGACAGGAAACAATTATTAAAAAGTCAAAATAGCACTTACAGAATAACTGTCTTTACTATTTAACACTGGTTGTAGTTCTTTTAAAACAACTTCAACCTGTAAATGATACAAAAAAGTAAAGTACACCAACAACTAACTAAATAAAAAAAATAATAAATAATCAAACATGATAATACACTAAAATAAACTGAAGCCAGGGATTTAAAAATCACCAAAAAACAATTAAAACATCCCACTACAAACCAAATTCAAAATTTAAGAAGTCCACATGCTTTACATGACCCAACTGTTCCTTAAACCAAGCTGATGATTCATTGCAACCAAATATTGTACTTAATTGTCCAACTTTTTCATGTAGCCCTACCATCTGATATCTAGTAAAAAGCCATACATGGATGGATATATATATATATATATATATATATTCTTCTTCTATTCATTGCAAACATAGTGGTTCCCTTGTTCAGGGTCTGATGGTTTCTGTTTAGTCTGCACGAAGCATCTCTATGTGCCAAGGGTTTGTAGATCAACTGTGTCCATCTTCCATGTCTTTCTATTTTGTGTCATTGTCTGAATCCATGTCTTCTCTGGCAACCAGCTTTCTTGTGGTTACTGATCTCTACTTTTGCACTTTTACCAAAATATCAGTGTAAAGATATTGAAATTTTTTAAAGGAACTGCTCCAGTTTATTATGATAAAATATTCCACCCAGTCAACCAGAGTTGTGTTACACGAAGGTCAAAGTTTAAATTACATATCCCATCTCATAAAAGCAACACAGGCCAAAAATGCCTATCTTACCTAGGGCCAAAAATATGGAATAACCTATCATCTGAATTAAAATCTACTAACAATGTCAACACTTTTAAACACCAGACCAAAGAATACTATTTTCAAAATATACAGAAAGAAGAAGACAGTATATATATCTACTACTGACAACTCAAGTTTTCACTCTCATAAAGAGCCAGGTATTCTAAAAGGACATCTCATTTTAAAACACATTTATATTTTAAAATTTTATCTCCCTTTTTTTTTCAATTAAAAAATCACCTCTTAAGGGACCATTATGGAAATAAGGTCGGTTTGACCTTTTAATGTTATCCCTGCCACTTCAATTAGGGGTGACCTGTAATTATTTTTATTTTAACTCAAATTGTAATATTTTTATGCAACATTCTTTTTAGTATTAATTTATACAAAAGTTTGTAAATTAACTTTAAATTGTAATTTATTGACTTTCTAGGCCTTTCTTTTTTCTTTTTTTTTAA
>RDPX01000043.1:3422759-3438241 GCA_003991215.1 Morbakka virulenta | reverse complement strand
AGTTGTGAGAACTGTGTAAAGGGAGAAGAAAATAACCTGAGTTGGTACATAAAGAACAGCAAAGAGATTCTCTTGAGAAAAGTAGGGGAAGTCAGTATAGTTAATACCGAGAAAGTAATGGAACCAAATGATTACAAAAAGTCTAAGACCCAGGAAATGAAAGAGGAATGGAAACAGAAGGTGATGCCTGCCACAGTTTTTGGGGGACAAAAAAGGAGTGAATTGGGATAAATCATGGCAATGGGAGGGATGTACAGAAGCACTGATATCCAGTGCTCAAGAACAAGCTTAAAGAACGAATTACACAAAGTTCCATATTGATAAGAATACTGATTCTCCACTGTGCAGAATGTGCAGAGAAAAAGGAGAAACTATTATTCATCTGGTTAGTGAATGCGGAAAATTAGCTCAAAGGGAGTACAAGAAAAGACATGATGACAATGTGGCACGATATGTTCATTGGCAACTTTGCAACAAAGGAGGCTTGGAAAGAGCTGAGAAATGGTATGAACATCAACCCGAAGCACTAATTGAAAATGAGAATTTCAAGCTCTTATGGGATTTCACCATTCAATGTGATAGATTTATTGAAGCAAGGCGGCCAGATATTGTGTTGGTAGATAAGAGGAACAAAGAAGTGAAAATAATCGATATTGCTGTGCCAGGAGATTCAATAGTAGCAGAAAAAGAACTTGAAAAGATTGAAAAGTACCAAATGTTGAGAGAAGAAATAGTTCATGTATGGCAAATGAATAAAGTTATGGGGATACGCGTAGTAATTGGAGTATTGGGAGTCATTTCAGACAAGTTTGAAAGATACATGGAGTAAATGGGTGTGAAGATTGAGATGGCAATTATTCAGAAAACAGCACTGCTTCAAACAGCGAGGATACTGCGAAAAATCCTGTCTCTTCAGAGAAACAGGAGAAGGAACTTTGAGACCCCTGGTGACTTGTTGTTACCCGCTCTCAAAGATAAAAGAACAAAAGAACTTTCCAGACAAACGTGTCTAGGGTTTACATTATTGACAATAATAAAAATAAAAAAAATAATAATAATAATAATAACTTTCCAGACAAACATGTCTGAGATTTAAATTAATAATAATAATAATAATATTGATAAATGTCCAGGGTATGACAATTAACTGCACCAAATTGTGGAGTTTCGACGTAGGTGAATGAGGTTACGCTTTAGCTCAACTACCTCAAGATCACCCTTGAGCAAGGTGTAGCACCTTGCTCAGCTTTCCCCGAGACCACGAAATACCGGGTTGGCATCCGGCGAGGGTTAGTCTGTCTGATAGGTAGGAGGTACTTTTTATTTATGGTTAGTCTTGGACACCGAATATCGGTAATGTAAATTTTTGCGCAATATTACACAAGGAAGAGGAATATACATCTATACGCTGGAAACTGTCTGAAAGCTATTGGTGTGATACAGTAAAAAAATGGTACCAAAGTAAGCATAAAAAGGCGACAGAGAATGAATGTGTAAAATTATAGTAAGGTGTTAATGTGCAATGTTATGACATCATCAAAGAAAGAGGGCCAGATAACATAGTTGTTGGTAAAACGGAAAATACGTGATTGTAGATAATGCTATACCTGGTGATGTTAAAATAGGACAAAGAAAAATGCCAAGATCCCAACAGAGAAATTAGAAAAATATGAGGTATGGACAAGCTTAAAATTGTGCCGGTTTTAACTGAAGCTCTTTCTAATGTGACAAAATGGATTAAAAGTGGGCCAAAAAATTAGAAATTAAAATTGACGCACACTTGATTTAATATAGTGTTTTGTTGGAAATGACTTTACTGAGAAAGTGTTTAATTTATGAGAATAGAACTCGGGTGGCCCTTGGCTGTTTGTTATAGCTAACCAAAGAGGAAAAAATGTTGCAAATTCAACAGTTTCTGGGAAAGCTTCAGTGCATGATAGTAACAAATATAATTGTAATAATAATATTATGGAAGCAAATAGATAGTCAGGTAAAAGGTGTGGTTGCAAAATAACCTTATAAATTAATAATGCAGCACCAATAGTTCAGGTGGTAGAGCACATGATGATGATTGCCAAATTCAACCCATATATATTTTTTGTCTAGCTGATTCTTAAAAATTGCTTTGAGTATAATATCTTATGTGCAGTTTACGGCAACTCCTTTTAAAAATTCTTTTAAAAGTATTCTGGGTAAAGCTGGGTTCTGCGGTAATAAAATTGCAGTTTACCATCTTTTACAAATAGCTGCCTCTCGAAACACTCTTCTCTCATCTGCGAAGTATTATTTGTCTGCCACAAATTAAATTATTGTCGCTTATGGGTTTAAGTGTGGGTATGATGCAAGATCCATAGGCCTTTTCTCCTTAAAATTAATCAATAAAATAAAACAACAGTTATCTACTTTTCACGAAGAAACGTCTAGATTTAATAAACTGTATCCCAAACGGCATATTAAAGACAGCACTAAATCATTACTTTTGACTCAGCTATGATGTAGTATCTATTGCTGAACTGCTAATGGGGCAAAAACGTGATCATCAACTAGTTTAAAAGAAGTGATAGATAAGGTCTGTTTTGTACTTAGGAGCATAAAAAGCAATTCAATATCATATATTCAATATTCAATATTTTCATTGCTTTTGCTTTGTAGACAAATAGAATTGGTCCATGATCTTCACTTGGCTTAGACAATCACAAAAGTGGTGGATTGACTTTAATCTTCTTCGTTTTGCTTAGCTAATCACAAGAAGTGACCGATTGCAGTTGGTCCTATTTTTATTTTCCCATTTGACAAAAAATACCCAAAACGATGCTACATTTCTGTTAACATATAATACGTTTTAATAAAGGATCGAAATACCTTGTATCTAAAAGTAAAGTTCATTTGGCAAACAGTATTGCAAATTGCAATTATTTAATTCCGCAAGTATAAAAAGCTTGGCGTCATTATACGCAGTTATTGGCGTAGTAATACTGAATTGTGCGACGTTTTATTGTCTAGGAAAAATAGACAGTTAAACATCCTTCTTGTGGTTTTTAGCTTAAGGATTGAAAAATTCTAAAACGTCACAGGTAGTTATTTGGGCAGGGGTAGTTTTGTTCTCATCCATTGAAATATTTATGTCTGTTAACTGCTGTATTCCTTAAGTACGCATTAGCCTTCTACTGGTGACACCAGTAGTAATTTTGATAAGACTAAGAGATGTTTTTATTTGCCTATGGTGTTACTTTAAAATTTGTGGTAAGAATGGCACATCTTACATCTTACAGTCCTGTATAGGCTCGTCATAGCTTCCCACTGCCCATATTCCAAGGAGTTTCCAATTCTGTTTGTAGAAATTTATTGCATAGGACTTGTATGAATACTGCAAACTTTTGTGCTCTAAAAAGTAACAGAAAATTTTCTTTGTCAAATATATTATTGAACTGTTGTAACTTTATGTTTAGAACAAGATCATAAAAACAGAATAAACTAAAGGTATTAAATCTCTTTAAAAACACTGAGATGTAGTTAAAAGTGATACAAGAAGTTACATGCGACTTTTTTGGTTTTAAGGTCATTTTCCCCAGTAACTGGGGCTCAGAAGATACCCTTCACAGGGACTTGGATTTGGCAGTGAGGATTATTAAGCAAAATTATATGACTTTGCTATAAGTATCATTTAAGCTTAAAAATACTGTTATATTGGTTGGAAAGTCCAGTAATCAGGACGAGGCCTTCAAATGTTCCAGTTTTCATATCGTGACAAATTAGTATCGTTGCTTTGTAAAATCCAGTACTGTAATTCATGGGGTAGTTGGGGGCTTTACCTCCAAATTTTCTGGATAATTGACTAAAAAACTAACACAAAAAGAGATTTTTTTGTCGTTCTCTCTTTTACAAAGAGGCTTCACATGATTATGTTTGAGAAACAATATACACTCTGCGCTGTTGGAAGACACACTTTAACATTTTCAAGGCATGGTAATAAGAATTTATGCATTCCAAGTCATAAAAATTTTACTTTTAAATTTGTTTGAAAAGTACTAGTATTTCTCATAATATTTAAATCACTTTGAGTTTTGATTAAGCTCATATCATTGTCATAAGATTTTGTGGCATTTTAATCTCGTATTAGACCAAACTCCCTTTGATTTCTCTCCAGACTAAACTCAGCTCGATAAAAAGCAAATTTTACATGCGTTACTCTGGTCTTGCCTGAGATCAGGCTCCTACTTGATGATAGCAAAATAATCCCTCAGGCTCTCTCTGGGTTTGTGGTAATATCTCCTTTGCAAATAGTTTCAGTTTCAAATGATAAAATGTAAAGCTTGAGTATCCCCACTAAATGAATTTCACCCCCAGAACGAAGAAGAGCACATTGAAGAAGACAGTATAGAGGTCGAAGCTGAGGAGGAATGCGAACGTAACTATTAGCATCACGTGATCGACAGCAGCTTCGTGTTTTCTGTAACAGTGGGTGGTTGTCTCCTACTTCAATGAAAAAAAGAAATAAATCAGAATTGATTATTAAGATGACCCTGATGGAATTGATGTTATTAAGGTCATTCTTTTTCGACATCAATACCATACAGCTAAAGAGTATAGCTTTTAAGTTACATTCATAAATAGGTACATAGTTAATAATTCTTTCTGTTCTTACATGTTTAAACTTTTACTTATGGCATATTTATCATATTGTGTGCTTTCTATCTTTGTGTTTGCTTTACATTCCTCTTCTTAACTAGCCTATCTAACTAGCTTTCCTGTTAAGGAAATGTGAAGAGGCTTTCAATTCTAAAGCCTCCTTAAACCTTTTAGAAAAACGAAAATATATCAATATATGTATTACATATTAATGATTTCTCTTTCACGTAACAAGCTGTTATCGTGAGATTCTCAAATCCTGTGTTCGCCTCAGATTTTGCCCCCAAGCTTGATGTTAAATAGGCCATTAGTGAAGAAAGCGAAGCTCTTTTATTACTATTTAATCTTTGCAAGTTCAAGGTCAGCTCTTGTCTCTTAACTTAATCTTTTAAATGTCTTTTCTCGATAGTTCCATATACCAACTGACTTTCTGTCCTGTGTGATGCATAACCACCCAATTTTTCAAATTTAGTTTGTGTGCTTCCTTTTTTCTTGGTTTACTCAAGTACCTCTACCCCTTATCTTATTTTTTCTTTATTTCAGCTTTTAAACTTCACTTATACGAATACTTGAGTTCAGCATGCTTTGAGGTAGAGGCAAATAATTGCATTATGTATAAAAATAATTTACTTTATGAAAGAAAAAACAGTAGACAATCAGTCTGCGGACTGTCACTAGGCAGCTTTTAACTATATGTTTCTGTGTGCCTCTAGTTCATTTAATTTTCCCTCTTTTTCTGCATGTAACAGACTATATCGTGGAAAAATAATGTGATATGTATTTTCGCGGACTACTAAATCAACACAGACAGCGGATCGATCGACCTAGAATACTTGATTATAGAATGGAAGCTATAAGCTTGCCTTCACCATAGTAAACAGTGTTATTTTGTTCTTATGACTGAAAAGGACTTTTTTGTGTTATCCTGATTACAATAGGTGGATTTAATTCTGTGGGTCAAACAATTACTCATTGATATTCCTCTGATCTATGTTTAGTGTGCACTGTTATCTATGATAAACCTCTTAAAAATATGCAATAACATAACATAAATCTGAAAGTGGTCATTTAATAAATAGCCCACAGTGATCGTTGTAAATGTTTTCAACATGCCTACTCCTGTAAGCACCGATGAAAGGAATGTGTGTTCGTCTTACTTGACAATACTTGAACAGTCTATTGGAGTCTATTTGGCAACGGAATTCCGATTTATTTGCTTACTTTCTAAAAGATATGTATCTTCCGATATCCAAATGACCGGTTTCACTAAAATGACTTCGTGAAATTTAACCTCCTAATGAAAATTCTTCTCTTGTTAACAAAAAGACATAGTAAAGAAAAGGAACCAATCCATCGTTAAAAACATTCTATAAAAATAACGTATTGTTCAATACTTTTACCCAACTAGTTTTTTAGTTTCCTTAATCCTCTTTGTCTCGGATATTTTGTGATTTTTGTGAGAAATAAAAATAATAAAAGAAATAGTAAACAAAAAGATCTTGAATAACCTCCTCTAACATCGGAGCTTAGCGGGTGCTCTCCTTGATCAAAAAGTGCTCAGTGAATTTAGGAACGAAGAAAAATAGCACTTTGAGAGAGAAAGAGAGAGAGAGAGACAGAGAGAGAGAGAGAGAGAGAGAGAGAGAGAGAGAGAGAGAGAGAGAGAGAGAGAGAGAGAGAGAGCAAAATGTTTATCATTACCACTCTCTTCTTTGCTTAGAAAACCCTATTTTTTTCTTTCTTTTACTTACTATGTCTGTTTCCTGGCTTCCTAGTCGTTCCTTATCGATCAAGAATATAATACTCCTCTTTCCTTGTTTTTAGGTTCAGGATGTGCGAGACTTTGACAACGTTAAGTGATGGAGGTGTGCTGTTTTTCCAATTGTCTTAGAATCCCCTGAAAGCGTTTTGATTGATTACACTGGGCAACAATTTTTTACTTTTTAAATGTTGTCTTGATTTCTACAACTGTTTTAGAGTATTTATGCACTGCTAAATCAGGAAATGACATCCGTTTCTCTCCAACAGGTCAGGTTTTTGTGCTAAATTGATTAGAAAAAAATAAGATCTTGTGACAAAATCAATTACATTTTTGTGGCATTATCAGCTGATTTTTGTCAACACATATCATGCTAAATCTGTTTTTAAGAGAAGAAAATGTTTTTCCAACAACATATATTGATTACCTGATAGAAACATCGATTACTGTAAATTGAATGGTGGGCATTGATAAAGGTAAGTACACGTAACTTGTGTGTTGCTTCACCAGTTTTTAAACTTCAGAGCTTGAACTTCCGTTTCTTCGAACTCTTGGAATGCTCAGGGGCAGGAAGGTTTCTCTTCAGGGTCCAACAGTAGTCAGCTATCATGACTGCGTCCCAGCGACCCTGATACCTGGACTGCATCCCTTTCATGTCCTGATGGTATCTCCCCCCCCTGCTCGTCACTCATTTAATCCAGGTTCTCAGGAAACTGGTCCATATGTAAAAATAGGTAGTGCATCTTGACGCTCATGTTGCAGCGGAGGTTTCTAAAAGCAGTCAGCATGTTGTTGACAAGTTCTGCGTAGTTTCTGGCCTTATTGTTGCCAAGAAAGTTCTTCACTACCAGAACAAATGCCTTCCACGCTTCCAGTTCCACTTCATTCATTGAGTTTTTGAACTCTGGATATCTGATGAGCTGACGGATCTGAGGACGGTCAAAGATGCTCGCTTTCAACTTCTCCATCGTCAATCCTGGAAAAGCCTGGCACAAGTAAGTGAAGCAGTCACCATCCTTGCCCTGAGCCTTGTTGAACTGCTTGATTAAGCCGAGCTTGATGTGCAGCGGTGGGAAGAGTATTCTTTGCAAGGTACCAATTCCTCCCTCACAGGCCAGTACTTCTTCGTGTAATGCTGAGCACGGTCCCTACTATCCCACAAGCACAGAAAACATGGGTACTTTGTGAAGCCAGACTGTTGTCCCCCAAAAAGTTCACCATCTTCAGGTCAACATAAATTAACCATTTATGCTGATCATAACCAATTTTCTCCTGCACATACTTCACCGCTTCATACTTCTCCTTCGGTACAGTTGAGTGAGCCAGGGGTATAGAGGCAAACTGGTTGCTGTTGTATAGCAGAACACATTTCAGTGATCGCTTGCTGCTGTGAATGAACAGTCTCCAATCGTTGGGTTCGTACTGTGGCACTCCAAGCTTGAGCAGAAGTTGCGCAATATCTGCACAGTACACCAAGTCTTTCTCTGCAGAGAAAATAAGGAGGTACTCTTGATGCCTGTTGCAGAAAAAGCTGATGCGAGCACTGTCAGAGAGGAGGTTTTTTTCCTTCAATCTGGATGCCAACAGCTCGGCAGAGTCTTTTGACAAGCTGAAGTCGCAAACTAGATCATTCAACTCCTTTTGGGAAAATGGATATGGAGCATCATCTTCAAGAACCAATACTTCTTCTTTGTCGTCTTCTTCTTCTTCTTTATGTCCTTTAACAATAGAGGCATCTTCGTCACTAATGTCAGAAAGTTCTTCAAAGATAGGCACTGGAATTTCATCACAATGAGGTACAGGACGACGTGCTGATTGAAGATCAGGAAACTTGAGGCTGCCCCGGTTATTTTTATGTATTCCAGTCACATCAACAGCGCAGAAGTAGCAGTTAGTAGCATGGTTTGTCGGCTCCCTTCAAACCATGGGAATTCCAAAGTTCAGACTCCTCTTGCCATTGGTCCAACCACGTAGAGTCTCGGTACATGCCTTGCACACCATGTGTGGCGCCCAAGCTTTATCCCGGTCACCAAGTTTGATACCAAAATAAGCATGGTAAGCACGTCTTTTGAAACTTGTGACTGGCTTCCTATTAGGAGCAATAGTATATTCTCCGCATATGCAGCAGAACACGTCGAGGCTTATTTCTGCATGATCCTCTGGAAGAAGCCATCTAATTCATCTGCAAAACAAAAATAGGTTCAAATTACTCATAAGTTCGCGCATGTAGGTATTGTACATTTTTCAGAGTTTGTTATTTCAAGAAATACTACTTTTTGTATCACATTATCACAAAATTACAACCAGCGGCTTAACATCTAAGTTGCCACTTCCACTGTACACAACCACCGTCGCCCACCGCGTTCCGTATTTGGCGTCACCAGCACGACAACGCAAATATTCCGCAACACACATGAAGCGAAAACACCCGTACATGCGCGGGTGGGTGTTTCCTATACACTTCGTGGGGCGGCTGCCCCATTAACTTAATTTTGATCCACCAACTTTATGCTTTGCTGCACCAATTTTTGGAAGATTTCGAGGTTTTATGACTTCAAACTGATACCTTTTTGACGTAACCACCCAGAACTGTCGGATCTGAATACTTCTTGTCATTAAAATTATCATTTCCAATCAAAACAATTATTCGACATGGCATTTTACCCCCACCAACTTCTTCTAAAATGCTTCACACATGCGTACATGTGAACAAAAACGTAAAAAAAAAGACATGTGGCCATAGCTCAAAAACCTGATCTGATTGGGCAAAACCAATGTGATTTTTGGATTCAGCGCATCAGATTCCTCTTAAATCAGCTGAAAAAACGCAGAGAACAAATGTGTTGTTTACCAGTGCTATTCATTCTTAGTATCACTAACTATCTTTTTGTTACGCCCTTGTTTCATTACAACGTATCATCTCCAAGAACTTTGTTGCTGTTGTGGAAAAGTTGGAATGAAATATATTTAAAATAACTTACTTTAAGTGGGATTAAGGGCTAAATTCTTCTTGATAATATTTTGTTTTCCAACGACCCCATTGTAGTTTCACTAAAAATGATCATTAGCTTTCAATAAAACCGAATATTGGAAGGGTATTTTGAAATATATGATCCTTTTCCTTTCGATGCATCATATCGTATAGCTAGCCTTCCTTTATTGTTAATTTACTTCAATAGATTTGACTGAAAGTAAATGATAGAGCACACTGTGTATTTTCGAGTTGTTTTGTTACTCTCTATAAATTCTGGTGTCTCGAAAGAATACAAATCCTCTATAGAATACAAATCCTCACTGTCATTCCACCCAAATAGAGAACATAATGGAATCAAGCCTTGCTTTTCTTAATATCACTGGTGCACTTGGATAGCAGATGTTATCATAGCTGTATTGTTAAACTCGTAATAGAGATAGACATGTAGAAAAAAGTACAGGTCTAAGCTCAAATTTCAGAGCTTTTGACAACATGATATCGTCGAACGTACCAAATTCCATTACTATGAAACAGCTACTATGCACTCTGAATTATAGGTAAGTTTTGAAATTGTGTATTTTGTCTCCTGAACAGACTTAATGTTTTACTTCGTTGTTCTCTGAAATCTGCAATAAGTTTGCATATAACTCGTGAAAGTACGACGTTGACCTTCAGCAATATTTGTGGTACAAGAAGCTTTTAATGGTCGGCAATGATTCTAAGTTCTCATTAAAAACCGCCTTAGATTGGCACCCAAACTATATTAGAAATGATGTAAGTTCGTTCTGTAAACAACAAATATATTAATTGAAAGCTGTTGTTGGAGTTAAGAGAGATAAAAAATTGTATCTTGGTTAACGTACACGTCTCTAAAACTAAACCCTAGACAATATTTATAACAATGAAAATATTGTTAGTCATGGGTAGCCGCACTTCGGTCACAAGTAGTTATTTAGATAGCCTACTTTGTATTACTAAGGGAGTTTGAGTTTGGAGTTAAGCTTTCATTGACAACCGAAGGTTATCAATGAAAGAGCTGGTTATTCAGAGATAATTATACACTACACAGCTTTTGTTTATCGATATTCAATATGGCAAAAGTCATGTGTATAACCAAATCCATACCTCTCACTAGGCATACCACACCCAAGAAGATTCTCAAAAATAAACCTCCCACCATGGTTTCCATAATCCATTAAGAAACAATCCTCTTAATATTTTCTTTGTTTGATCACAATTTCCTCTAGTTTCAAAAGTAGACCTTCAATAAATTTTACTTTGTTGTCCACCAGATTTCACAAATGGAACGGCATGTGACATGTTCAAGAGACCGAAATATTTCAGTTGTTGAAGGAATAGATATAACCGAATTTTGGGTGAAAAGGAAAAAGATACCGGATCAAAAATTCGACAGTATTTTTTAAAGTACTTGTTTAGCAAAACTTGCATCAGGTAAACAAAAATGATTTCATTAGCCTCTTGGATAGATTGTCTGGATACTTAATATTTGTTTCAAGGTAGACATAGTAATAACTAGGAATAAATGACCCTCCTAATATTTTACTATAGTGCTTCTGTGATATTAGGAGGAGAGTCGTTGCCCTGCTGTCCTACTCGCTAACCACCACCCCATCTATATTCTTATCAAATTGGACAGTAATGTTTTATGATTTTCCCATACCTATTGGGGGCTTTGTAGTCTCTATCATTACACATGGCTTTTGTTATATCGTGAGTTGTCGCATACCCCAACGATTACCTTAGTCTGAAGAAACACAACAAGTCAGAGTTTCAGACGAAGGTTAGATACTTCTAAATACATTTCTAGGTAATCTTTCTTAACATAAACTATTTCCAGATGTATTTTTATTAGGCAGTAAAGACTCTTAAAATACCTAAGTTATCTATATCACAAAAGGTGAAATACATGTGGCTTCCGTTTAAGAAGCATTCTGCCTGACAGGCGTATGAAACAAAACTAACAACATGATCAACAAAATATGATATGCTGATAGCCGGCTGACACGCTGAAAAAATTGTGTTTATTTACTATACTATACAACATCCCTCCTTCCTAAATGTTTACAAGTAAAAAACAAAATTATATTGGTGAGTATTACAAATCAAGTCTTCTTGGTGGTCTGACAATGCGACCAAATCTAGTACTGATATTTTTGCTAAAAGAATCTTGTCAGATTCTAGCAACTTCTTAGCTTGCAGGTGTAGATATATTTGGTGCTGTTGGAAGAGTACTGTGTAGAGCAGGATGTGAAGATGTTAAATCCGGCATTACATCAAGTAGCGCAGGCTCTACCTGTGCAGGCAATGATATCACATTTCAATTATCCCTTTTAGTCTGGCTATCTGAACTATTTGGGTCAACTAGACTGTCTCAGCTCCTTAAACTATCACCAATTTCACTGTGTCTGCTATTATCAGGAATTCAGTGATGTCAATGTTCAAATGTTTGTGAAATTCCCAGGAATCTTGATCAACGAAGTCTGAGGTCCCCTAGTCTGTACTGTAGTGCCTGGAACCCAATGTACTTATAACTCTTACATATTGTCCGGCAGAGAATAAGTTTGTATGTAGTTTGCCCTAATCATGGCATTGTTTAACTTTTACCTTATCTCTGGTGACCTTGTCGGTTAAACATGGCTTAAGCAAACTCAGTCTAGTACTTGGACATCTTTTATGGAGTACTCCTGCAGGTTTTGTGCCTGTTGCAGAATGTGGCAGATTCCTGTATCAAAAAAGGACATTTGCCAACCTATGATGAGAAGATTGTTCAGTGCTAGTTTTTGAGTACATCAATTTCAAAATCCTAACATATTTTTCTTCCATACCATTGATTAATAGATTTAATGGTGAATATAAGGTATGCTTGATACCATATGCAGCTGGAATTGCTTTAAGTTCTGGAGAAACAAATTGTCCCTGAGCACTTCTTCACACAAGCCATACCTAGAGAACTGTGTTATTAAAACATTGATGGTGGTCTGTGATGTTTTAGTAAAGATTGCTACAACTTTCAACCATTTAGATAAACTGTCCACAATTAACAAGCATTGCTTTCCCCTAATTTCTAAAATATCTCTGTTGACTCTTTACCAAGGCTCACTACTCCAGGGCCAGAAAAACAGTGGAGCAGACCTAGGAGATCTTGTATCTTCGTTACAGGTACTTTATGATCTTACCAGGTTTTCAAAATTTGTCAAAATTCATGGCTGGACTGGCCACCATACAAAAGAGCGGGTGGGAGATTTCATACGAGTCATTCCTGGGAGGCAATAGTGTAATTTCTCTAACACCCGAGACTGGAGTGGGGTAGAAAATAAAACTCTTGGAGACCGTAGTACACAATCAGCTTTTGCTGATAATTCACCATATCTTTCATAAAATGCTTGCAGAGAGGCATTACCACAATACTTGGTCCAACCAGATAAAATAAGTTCATATACTTTAGATAATACTGGATTTCTCTAGGTATTCTGTTTATCCTTCTCAACAGTTATGGGTAGAGATTGTGATTGTATACGTTATATAATTGTCACCAGGTTCACAAGGATCTGTATCAGGCCATTGTAATCTACTTGACCCATCAGCTTTGGCATTGTCTTTAATTGTGCGATACATGATATTGTACTGATAAACAAATTTTCAAAATGCCCCTCTTTGGATTCTAGCAGAAGTAAGGGCAGGTATGTCTGTTTTGGGGCAAAATATGCGATCCAATGAAAATGAAAGTAAAGTAAAGAATCCCCCCCCCCAAAAAAAAAAATAAGCAAATATAATTTCTCTATACCAAACATTATTGCTGATGCTTCCTTCTCAATTTGTGCATTATTTTTCTCACTGGCACTTAAGGTCCTTGAAGCATATACTATGGCTTCTTTCGAGTCATCTGACAGTGTGATTGAGCACTGCACTTATCCCAAATGAACGTGCGGCCACACTTAATGCAGTAGGTCAGCTGGGATCAAAATAACTTGTCACTGGTAAGCAAATTTTGACTTACTGAAAAGCAACATCGCATTCACCTAATCAACGCCTACGCTAGATTTGAATAAACTTCCCATTAAAATTGATCATGTTCAGAAATAATTTTAGTTTAGACACATTAGTAAGCCTGGCGGCTTATTGGATAGCATCAATTTTGTTCTGTACTTGCATTATGCCATCCTTACATTACACATAACCCAAATACTGTAATTCATTTTTCATAAACTGACAATTTGCTGTATTTAGTTTTTCATTGTAGTGAGCAAATTGCTCAATTACTGCTGTGAAAACAATAACATGCAGACAAACACTATTAATAGCAATTAATACATCGTCAATATAGCAAATGCTAATGTACCACAATAACTGTTTATAATCACGTGACTGGACGACTAACAAGATGAATATTTAAGTCTCTGCATTTAATTCAATTTTAGGATTTGTCTTAAACACGACTATTTTTGTTAAAAAACTAACTTAATCAAAAGAGTGTTTTGCTCTGAGCATCATTTTTTCCTATTTGAGCGCATGTCTTTCGTTACATTCAGTTCCTGTTGGTTTTCCCATGGCCTTCGATTTCCGTCTTCGAAGACTTCTTCTGTTTGCTATCATCAATCAAATAAAGGAGAGTTGCATGACACTTAAAAAAAGAACTTCTTTTACGCCTTTAAGGAAGTTCGCGACTTTCAATCTCGCTGTGGTACTATCACCCCTCTTTTTGACTATCAAATACGTAGATTTATATCTCAGTGATTTCAGCAATCTTTCTAAATATCCATACCTTTGCTTTATCGAATAGTCCGACGCACAATGCTGTTTTAAAGATCTGGACCTTACATTTCCTTGATGTGTAAAAAAATTCTTCCGTGTTTGTGTAAAAAAATCCTTCCACATATGAAATTCACTACTTATTCTTGCCCTTAGTGTTTCCTCAGACCGCCTCTTCTCCCTCAGCTTAAGAGCTGAGTCCCTGAACCTCTCCGTCTTTCAGGCTGTTACTTCAAAAAATGAGAAGGAAAAGGTTTCTGGTCCCACTCCACTCTTGTTTGTGTTTACCTCCAATATGGCTTTAGAACTACCTTTTATTAGGGAACTCTGGTGCCAATTCATATTGAATTATAGTCACCTCCGTTTTGTAATAAAAAGAAATTGTTTGTAGTTTTCTATTGTTTTAGACAGCTAGTCAACAAACGTGACGGGCTTTCCTCAGCCTATCATACAAAAATGTGGCATGCTTTCCTTAGCTTGTTACAAAAAATTAGCAGGTTTTCTCGATCGTCTCTTTGTGTTCAGTATTGAATAAAAGAAAGCCACTTAATGTCAGCTTTCTCATTCTGACACGTTTGCTCCAGTCAAGTGCCAGCAAAATAGCTATTGACCAAATTGAAGGTTATTTTAACAGCGAACTTCAATTTTTGATTATATCTAGGCATAATTTTCAAATGTTTCCTTTTGGTGCTCCCAGTGACCCCGTAGAGGAAGTGAGCACATGCATTTTCCACCCCACCAACGTCACGTTAGTTTCTTGGGTTTCTCATGTTAGTTTTTTCCCCTTAATCCAATAAGATTTTTAAGGATAAAAATTAACCTCCTTAAAATGACCCATTAAGGATTACAGCATGTAGAACGGGTAACCAGGGGCAACATAAACTTTAATTGGATAAAATAGTGCTGATGTGTAAACATTTGCCCTTTTCAGCGCAGTCTCTGTATGAATTCATTTCTGTATTTGCTGATGTAATTCGACTACCAGATAAAAAAAATCACCAGAGCGTTGAAAATTAATTGTAGTGTGTCTTTAACATCTGTCCTCACTGCAGGATCCAAAATATTTAAAACCTGAAAAATTGTTTTGGATTCACATTATGCCTTTGATTTGTATTGACTGATACCTAGTGGGATGTTAAAAAGATCTACCACAGACATAGTATGGGCTCACCGCTTCATCACAGCCAAGACGCAGATATATCGAGACCTTCAAGTTAAAATTACAGGGATTGACATGAGCAGTGCTTTCGACACAATTGACAGGAAGAAATTACTGGAAGAGATGGCAACATTCCTTGATAATGATGAGATGAGGATGTGTCAATTGCTGCTTGCAAACAACGAAGTGTC
>RDPX01000043.1:3385559-3421982 GCA_003991215.1 Morbakka virulenta | reverse complement strand
TATCCAAAACGGTAAGTTGTGACGTACAAGGTGATGGATGTAACTTTAATCCAAAGCCGTAAAAGTACTACAGAAGAAGAAGAAGATGTTAAAAACGTCCAAGAGCTGAGAGAACCTGAAATACGTCGCTCTTATTTGGAGGATAAAATACATATTATTATCTCGTCAAATTGGTGACAACATTCCAGTTTATGAAGTGAAATCAGGAAAAAGTTCTAGAAAGACAAGAGTTCTTCATCGTACAGTGCTTCTACCATATGCTAATTTAGGATTGAATGAACCAATTATTCATACGGCAAAGCTACGTAAGAGTGAGGAAGAAAGAAAACGTGCTAAGGAGGACTGAACCAGCTATTTTCTCAGAGGGTGACAATGATAAAAAAACTGAATATATATCTGTTTCACCCAATGTTATATGTCAAGTGATCAGTGAACAAATCTCTTCAATTATAATTGGGTCAACCTGAAGAAGAAGCTCGAGTAGAAAGTGATAATATGATCTAACATGAAGAAGTATCGTCACCTCAGAAAGCATTTGTTAGGACCACTGAAGTGGGAGGATACGTCTAGATCTAAGCAGAGGAAGAAAACATCACAGGAGTATCAATTTGGTTAAGAAACAACGCAGAGAATAGTGGACCAGCTGAAACAGAGGAATTATCCAAAATCACCAGATGTACCGAAAGAAAGACAGCTTCCCCTACTCATTAACGGGAGCCTTACACACGCTTGGTTAAAAAGCGTTCTGGAAATCACGTGTCTAAAATGCAGTTTATCGTCATTTCAGTGTCTCATAGAGAATAAAATATGAGGATTCGTAAAAGATTTATCTCAAATGGCATCAACGTATGATCCAAGGGGATTTGTAAATATTTTAGTTCCACTTTACATCAGTAACTCTCGTTTACCATCATAAGCGTCTCAATCTATTGGAAACAGTTGGTCGCATGTTCATCTACCCTCCAGTATTAGATTGGTTTTAAAACTGTTATGCATAGCTCTTGTTTGTTGAGAAGGAGACCCCGTGATTTGCTTAGCGACTCATCTGATAAAAAATTATGTTTTCTTGACAAAATGACTAATTTCCATTGTTNTCTAAAATGCAGTTTATCGTCATTTCAGTGTCTCATAGAGAATAAAATATGAGGATTCGTAAAAGATTTATCTCAAATGGCATCAACGTATGATCCAAGGCGATTTGTAAATATTTCAGTTCCACTTTACATCAGTAACTCTCATTTACCATCATAAGCATCTCAATCTATTGGAAACAGTTGTTCGCATGTTCATCTACCCTCCAGTATTAGATTGGTTTTAAAACTGTTATGCATAGCTCTTGTTTGTTGAGAAGGAGACCCCGTGATTTGCTTAGCGACTCATCTGATAAAAAATTATGTTTTCTTGACAAAATGACTAATTTCCATTGTCAAAAAGAAGTAACTCACATTTACCAAAGTTTCGATTGTAAAGACGTCTATTGTTGATAAAAAAAAAGAATTATTGAAATTTACTGTAAACATCTTGGAGTGGATTGATGCAGCACAAGCAGCACACTTGATGATAGAACAAAGTTTGGAAGGATGGCCAAATCCAGTACCAACCGCAATCTCGCACAATTAGAAAAAGTACTATGATTTTGTTGAGGAACAAAGTTTTTTGTTTGTTTCAGATCTGGGTAATCGATTTGAAATCACAACCTGGCCATTTATCTAGGGTTTTCACGACATGGGTATGTTTCTTGTATCATGAACCACTAAGCGTGTTTGTTTTCTTCTCAAACGCTTATCAGTAAAAACATGCCTGTTAAGTTTAAAGATTTTCCAACAACAAGAAATATTTTTGACTGTAAAGAAATTCACACTGAAATTCAATTATCTATTAAGTCTCAAATTCAAACATGATCAGAATAGAAACTGCAGAGCACATGGAAACTTCTTGTTGATATTTCATCAGCTGGTTGAATTGTTTTAGTGTCAAAGCTTGGACTGTAAAGGTTTCAGACAAGGCTCAAGTCAGGATTCCTTTTTCTTTTAGAGGATGGTGATAATATTATGGTAGATCATGGCTTTGACATAGAATCATGTGACTTTAAATATCTCTCGGAATATCCCTTCAAATAGTACTCGGAATCGATTTGCAGCAAAGAAACAGAAGAAACTGCCTTATAGCTTTATTTAGAATCCATGTTAAAAGAGCTGTTGGAAGAGTACTAAACTATTAAATTCTTAATGGAGTTTTACCATTGAGTCTATATCCAATAGCAAAACAGATTGTTACCGTATGTTGTTTGCTTACAGATTTTCTCCCATCCGTAATAGATCCCAATGATTGTAGTACAATAAAATAAACTGATATTCAGCCCTGACCATAAAGTAAATAAAGATCATTTTATGTTTACCTAACATGGTGCAAAGTTGCTAAGTTGCTGTCCTTGGAAAAGAAAATAGTAAACTCAAAATTACTATATATACCTTTTGTCTACAATGAAGCAATAAAAAAGTAGCTTTCCTTGATTTGAAAACAAATGGAACTTATATACTGCCGAAAGTTTTAATAACCTGGCCTGGAAATCCTGAAAATAGAAATATAAACTGTAGGTATATTTTATTACATTAAATAATATATATATATATACTACACGCTCAATGTTATGTTAAAATTTCTAAAAGAGGCCTTTACTTAGGCTGGAAGCACACTTAAAACTTAAGACATTTGATTTAATTTTGGTTTTAGTTACAATCAAACTTGTTTTGTTCATATAACTTCGAAGTACTGTACTGTGGGCATATTCTAAGTTAATAATAGTATAAGAAACAAAACTTTTTATTTGCAAGGCAATGTAATTTTAGAAACATGTATTTTTAGATAGTTATCCTGATGCACTTCATTATATGAGAAGACTGCCATGTCTTGCAAATTAAAAAGACTAAGTTTCTTTCAGAAACTCTATGCTTATATACTTATATAGAAATGTGAGATGTCTAATAAAAATACTTCAGCAATTATTACGCTAGACAGAAGCCATGAAAAGTTAACATTATCATTTTTTTAAAATAGTATATTGTTCATTATTAGCTTAATATACTTTTCACATAATATTTTCTCAATTACCATATAAATACAAATGCAATCCATGCTTTTAGACGGTTGGTGAGAAATTCCGGAAGACCAGCCCAACAATAAAAATATTTAGATCTTGACAAAATATAGCCCAATATACATTTTTCATCATAAAAAAGATTTTGCAAATAAAAAAGGAAGCAGATACTTCTTTGCAAATTATAACAATATATGACGGCTGACAACAGGACAACCTTCTACAGATCGATGGTCATAACCTCCGTACCTAATGTAGAATTTTGCATCTGAGCAAACCATAAACGTTGATCGACAAGTTGAACGTCTTGTACTAAGAAGGTTGTTCTGTTGTTAGATCGATGAGAAGAAAAAGGACTCTCCTGACTGTACGATTATAATGTAAAAGAGGAGTATGTAGCACTTTAAGAAACTATTTTGAAACAAACAAACACACTAAAACACCAAAAGCAATGAAACTGAAAAAGCTAAGATTGGAATCAGTGGCTCACTGTCCCCAAACTCGACAACAAAATCAACTTTTGTATATTTGGGCAAAACATTTTTTCTTGTACTTGAAAGTAATGAGAATCCTTGCGTTTGAGTTTCAATTAACAACTATCCGCTTTTAAAAAAAAGTTGTTATCTTTAATGGCTTCTTCGAGGGAAGACGTATGCTCGGGAGAGTGCCATTTTGTTTCCAGACCCCTTGCATCATTCTTGCAAGAAACAATGACTTTCAAAGAAGTACCAAGGTATGGAGAGCAAGACGATAACATTAAGCCAACATCTGTTACTTTAATGTTAATACCTAGTATCTAGAATTTGATGACAGAGATGTAGAGGAATCAACACTTGTCATGTTGCACACATGGTTTGCGAGTAGCAGTAAGACCACTTTCAAAGATAGTTTGGTAAAAAAGCTATAGAAATCATAAAATCAGTGGTTGCGAAAGCAGCCATTCTGAAAAGATTACTGAGAATTTGAAAAAATAAGGTGGAGAAGACTTAGAAAGAATATTTCTGTTTATTGGTCATCAAGATCGTATGTTACAACCTATTTTGGAAGTATGTAAGGATGTAAAGGCTGTGAGTAAAGATTATTATTAGCTTCAGCAGAACACTGCTTCAGCCAAACTGGTGTGATGATTGTCTGAAGACGCTAGAACGTTTTGGAAATCTTTTCAACAAAACATCTAGGCTCAACAAAGATGTAAATGTTAATCAGTCAACTAAAAGTTAAGAAGTTCTCAGTATAGGTTGCACAGTAACCTTAGATCTTTGCTCTCTATATCTAGATATCTAGGGACTGCAACAGCTGTACTATTTCTTTTTGCTTAAACTTGTCGAACGCTTTTGTGTAGTGGATAAAACGGAGGTACGAGTCTTTTTTGCATTTTATTTGCTATTTTGGACATCATTCCAGCCATCTAGATAATGTTTTGCGTGACCGAGTCTTCTATAAAGTCGCTTTGTTCATCATCAATTTCTTCCCTGATTTTGTTGCGTGCACAATACAGGGTAATCATTAGGATAGTTTTTATTACTTGGCTCATCAGGCCGATTGTTCCATGCAGTTAGCAATGTATAGTGCATGGTCTCCCTGGAGTTGCTGTAAAAGTAGATTTGTTAAGTTCTTCTGGAATTTCACCCAAGTCTTAAATTTCGTTGATGATTTCTGTTAATTTATGGACTCCAAAATCATCGAATGATAATGGCATTTTACAACAATTTCTTTAGAGTCTTCTGTCTTTTTCTTTTCCATTTTGTTAATTGCCGCTCTTATTTCTGCTTTAAAAACCTTTTGGCCGTCTTAGTTCTTTTTCATTCGTGGTTAGTCATTTCTGTAACCTTTAAAAAAGTCCTTAAATCTATTGTTTCCAATGTTCTAGTATCTGTTGTTTTTCAACTATGATTGTTTTGTCTTTTGCCTTTAAACAGTCTGTTGACGAGCGTGTTTTATGGCCTGTTTTTTCTTTAATTAATTAGTATAACGTAGATGCTTCTATTTTTTTCTGTTCTATTTCTTCACATTTTCCAAGATTCTTTTCCTTTGAAGTATTTGCCTTTTATTTTCTTATCTAATATTTTGCATTTTAAGCCTGCATTTTTTCATGATTTTCCTGGTTCCCTTCATCATTTCTGGAATATTATCAGTCATCCATTTGTTTTTTCTCCTTTCTTTCTTTTTTAGGCATTAATTCTTTTGATGTTGTTGATAAAGCAGTTTCAAAAGAATTCCACTTGGATTCATTTTCTTGGAACAAGCTTTTGTATCTAATTTTTACTGTTACGCAGATTCTTCTTTTAGTTCTTAGTCACTTTGAAGTAAGTCTAATTTTTGTTTCGGGTACACCCTTATCTTTGTTAGCCCTTTTAGTTTCGCAGCTAATATGCAGATCATTAGGTTATGATCACTACTGCAATCAGCTACTGGGTACGCTTTCGACTGTTTTACAGCATTACAGTATCGTTTCTTGATTGTGATGAGATCAATTTGGTATTTCTTGCTCTGAGCCAATCAAAATTAGTATCATATCCCGTTATAGCTGTATGGATCAACTCCATGTTCATTTATGAGTATTGCACAAGTTTTTGGTTTGATGAACTTCATTACTAACTACAATGACCCACATGAGTAAATGGTCCCGAATACAGCAACCATTTTTATTCTAGTTTTACTAAGTTCTGGATATTAAGGTGTCAAAACTTTTCTTCAAATTTCTCAAGTCGATCCCGATTTGTGGATCACTCTTAGACTCAAGTCCTCTTGTATGTCGATCACCTCAATTTCAACCGTAGACATTTATGTAACAAATATTTTTGAAAATGGGCACCCTTCATTTACAACGTCAGCCCAGAATGGGTTCATCCAAAATGAGAAGCATGACTTCAGCTTCTGTAAGTCCTGAAATCTGGCAGTGAAGTCATCGATAAGTTTCTATAATTTTCCTCTGTATTCATGAATTTTATTGTCTTTAACCAGGAGATCTGGGAAGAAACTCACTGTAGTTAAGGTTAGGAGTATGAGTCAATTTCCGAAATATAAGGTCTCTCTGAAAAAGTATAATTTTGTTTTTTAAAACTAAACATTGTTTTGGAGAGATCAGACACAATCTTGTTGTCCCAAGTTGAGAAGTCAGAGATGATCCACACCACCAGTTAGGAATAGAGATCATGTATCCACTCCTCGTTTCTAACCTTAGGCTACTGGTCTTCCTTTTAGGACAGGAAGGCAATAATCGGTTCAAGTGAACTAACCAACTTGTTTCAAACATTGCTGATTGATAATCATCGAAAAAAAAGTCAGTAAAACAATATGTGACTGGATATATCGTCAAGGTCTAAGTCTTGGATAAAATTTCAAAATTGTCGATGTGTCTTACCATTTGCGCGGATAAAATTCCCAATTGTAAGAACTGCCCTTATAAAATCTCTGAATTAAAAGTGTCTTGTAGCAATGTTTTGACGATGAATAATGAAATGGACCGCAAAAACGTGTTTTGGCAAGCATCGCAAGTACTGCATTGGTTAATACATTTAAAGAGTTTATGCAATGAAACCTCTGCTTTTGTCAAGACACCATCAAGAGCGTTTTTAATGTCAGTAGCGCAAACTAGTTTTCTAAAGCAACTAAATCCAAGGTTTAGTCCTTAACAGACATATTAGGGGAAACTGAAGGAATGCATATCGCTAGTACAGGCTTATCTTGAAAGTCCGTTGATTCTCCCAAAGCTAGACTGAATGCAAGAAATGGCTTTTTATTAGTTTGTATTAGACTTTTAACATCGTCACTAATTGGTGTGATTCGTCACTGTTTGGAGAGGGGAGGGAAGGAATGGAGTCTGAGAAAAAAGTCGCTGGAGTTTTTTGTTTGTTGAATCTAAAACAACGTCAGTTACATTCTTTTTGACGAATCCTCTACCAGTCTATGATCGTTTAGCCTGGATAATGTTCCATAATAAAACAAAACTAGCCTTGATCATTGTCTTACTTTTCTCATTGAATGCTGTCGGTCATGCAATGATTTTTGGTATCCCGCATTTTCTCCTTTCCTCATAGCCCCAGTTCAAGGCTGTTACGCCGTTGTCATTAGTATCTCTTCTTAGGATTTGGCCGATGTATTTCCACCTCCTTCTTTATACTTCGCACCTCGTGCTTCTCGTGCTAGCTCTTTCCAATGCAATTTTGTTTCCTGTGTGCTGCTGCCAATGTACCCTAAGAATTAGTCCAAGTCACTTGGTATGGACGACATCTACCTTGATGTCGTCTCCTTTGGTCATCTTGCATGTTTCGTATTGATACATCAGGACAGCCTTAACTGGATTTCTGAAAAGCCTCTGTTTGGTGTTGTAGCTGATTCTGGGTGACTTCCAGGTGTTTCTGAGACATACAAATGCAGGCCTTGCTTTGGATACTATGGTTTCCTGACCTATGATACCACGCCGGACATGCAAGGCAAAAGCTCCTAGATAGTGAAACCTCCTTACATCTTCCAATGGCTCTCAGTTCATGGTAATGCTGCCTTGGTTTCTGGTTATTTTCATTCTGAGCACTTTGCGCTTCCTGATGTTTGCCTTCAGACCTGTTCGCTCCTCATTCTTCACCAGCTTGTTAGTCTTCTACTGGATCTGCTATTTTGTTGATGACAATAGTGAAATTTTATCAGTGAAGTCGAGTTATAGTACTCCTTTATCTTTATTATGATCCAAAGTCTCTCTTTATGAACTGAGTCAAACGGTTTTTCAAAATCGACAACGTTGACGTACAGTGATGCTTGCCATTCATTGAGCTGCTCAATAATGCTTCGGAGTCTAAATATTTCCTCAATTGTGTCTCTTTCTATTCTTTAGCCAGCCTGTTCTTTAAACGTCTTCTTTATGTTCATTCCTTAATACTGTTAATCAGGATCAATCCCAGGATTTTGCTTACGACCGAAAGCAAAGTAATGCCCGTCTCCTACTCTCCTTTGTTTCTTTTTTGTCTCCAGGCTTTATCTGGGACTTGTTTTACCTTTTCTGCTGAAAAGTCTATATCAGTCTTTAGTAGGTCTGCTTGTATGGACTCTTTCCAAGCCCCAGCTATTCTTCAGCATTTTTATGGAATCCCAGGTGTCTAAGAGTGTGCTTGGATCTGTTTTGATATTAGCAATTTCATGAAGCAATGTGTATTCCTCCAATACGGAGTTTCTTGTCTCCGCGCGATTTAGGCTTTCACTGTAATGGCATTTACACCGTTCTTTTCTGTCTTCGCTGTTGGTGAAGCTATTTCCACTCTTATATTTAGTTGTTGCCCATTGTCGTCATCTTTCACTACTTAGTACTCTAATGAGACCATACAATGTCTTTATATCCTTACACCTTGCTTCTTCTTCAGCTTCTTGCACTATATTTTCCAGCCACTTTTTTTTTGTCTCTTATAAGCTGTCTCTTTAACTCTTTATCCTTCTCTCTCTAATTTTCCCTGTATTCCCTCTTTAGCCTTTCTGACCTGATTTCTTCAATCTTGAGGTGCATTTCTTTCCTCTGGTAAATCGATTGCAAGACTTCCTTGCTGGATCCACAGTTTGAATATTTTGTGCCTTAGCACTTTTTTGCAGTGCCAATTTCTGCCTTTTCCATTCTAAACTTCAGATTTTTTATAGTATTAATATCTTCATGTGGTTTTGGTGCTTTCATTTCAAGTCACTGAAATCTGTTGCGTACTAACAAGTAAATGTGTCTCAATTTCCTCCCTCTTCAGCTTGTCGGTGTGATACTTTATCCAGCGTTGATCGACCTTTAGTGCGGTTTTCAGTTTCAGTCTAATAGTGGTTTTCACTAGTTGATGATCATTACCTACGACTGTAGATCTGTAATCTCTGGTGTTTAGGAGCGACGATTTGAACTTTGTCCGGATGCCCGTATGGTCGATCTGGCTCCTTGTGTTGCAGTCTGGTGACACCCATGTCAGCTTAGGGATATACAGAGTCTCTTGCCATTCTCATTCCGTTTTTGTTACACTTTGTCTGCCTATCGCCTCATTATGTAGCTCTGGATCGCTGCAAACTTTGGCATTAAATTTTTTTGTTACGACTAGCATAGAGTGTCTATGTGCTTGTTCCAGCACCTTGGTAAGTGTGTTATAGAAGTTTTCTTCGTTGTTTTCGTCGGTTTAATGAGTATGCATGAATAACAGCTTGAAATGGTTGGAGTAGAACCTTCGGTTTTTTATCCTCTCATTGACTGGCGACTAATTGATGAATGATGCAGTTTCACTTCTTGATACTATGATGGCGACTCAAATGTATTTCCATGTATTTTGAAAACGTGCAAATGTTCATATTCGGAATTTGTTTTTGTTTTATATTTGAAATTGTCTAGTACAAAAGGACTCTGGATCATATCACCTGTGTTTTAAACTCAGCTTTTCGGTAGAGAATTTGTTCAGTAAAGGATATTCTTTCTCATCTTTCTAACTTAATATTGTTCAGTTTATGAATGCGCCATAGCTTTGGCCGCAATCTGATTTTCAACTAAGGTAACAGCCATAAATACACAGAATAACCTACACCAAATTTTTATTGGTTTTCATATCAATATTGGAAAAAGATATTTTTATAAATTAAACAGATTTTCTCCATTTTAGTAAAAAATTTCATGGCAGTCCATTTGTTACTGCACCATGTATTTGATACTTTGAAACCTTGGAAATGTTCAAATTCGGACATAGCTTTTTAATCTAAATGACTCATTTATCATATACAACCGAGCATTCAAATAATGCCTAAATATTTCTTAATGTGCTTTCTAGACCTGAAATATTCAAATATCATTCACGTTTTGTAGAACCTATTTGAAAGGATTTATGATGAGATGATGGATTTGGCTTTATTCCTAATAGCAAGAAAACTCTTGGGTAGGAAATGCTACATCGTGCTGCAATGAATGAAAAGGTGACGAATTAAAATTTGTTGAAAGCTAGGAGAAAATTTTATTTTTCTGGTACACTGTAATCTTGATCAGCATTCTACTGAATTTTATTTACAGTTGTTACACTGTTTTTCTGCTGAAGTTTTAAAAACTGGCTAAATAAAGCTAGCGTTGAAAGCTTACGTTTACAATACATCTACCTTTTGGGGGGAGTTACACTTGGAAGTTACCCTTATCACGAACTTTTTGACACCCTCTGCGCCTTTCCATCACTTATGTACAGGATATCTTTTTTTGGTTTTAACTTCATTTTCCCCCAGTAACTGGGGCTCAGACGGTGCCCTTCACAGGGACTTGGATTTGGCAGTGAGGAATTTTTTGGTCGGATGCCCTTCCTGACCCCAACCAATGGCATTTTCTTTTGTGAATTTCCAAAGTGGTCACCTCGGGGAATCGAACCCGGTATTCTTGGTCACGATGCAGCTGCACTAACCATTAGGCCACGCCTCCTCTACTGTTATACAGGAATAATTTTGGTAATCTATAATTGAATATCAGAATTTAAAGATGATTTACAAATGATGTTCATTTTTTCAGAAATCACCCTGACAGTATTTTAAACGAAGTAACTACTTCCAAGCCCTGTTAAAATAGGAATACTGTAAACTATTAATGTCTGTTGTTGTCTTTTCTTTTAATGCAAATCATGTATAGGCAATATTTAAATGATAGGTATGGGAAAAGGGTGTGTTTCACGAATGGAATTTAAGAACCCTGTTCTTGAAGCTTTTCAGTTTGCTTCTTTGTGAAGCTTCATTTTCTTTCATTGTCATTTTCATAATCGCAACACAAGTGCACATACACAGTATTGATAAAAGCAAAATAATTTTTCGATATTTACTATCATTTTCTAACCTGAAATGAAATTTAAATGTTATAATTAAGTTAATTTCATTATATGCAAGCAAGACAAACTTGAATACCGGAACAGAACTCTCACCACCAAGTTCTTTTGGTGATGGTAGTAAAGTCTACCCACAAAACAATACCTGGGACAAGTTTGTGTTGCTTCCATATGACAAAATAATTTTGTGATTAATGGTAGTGTGTTCGTTTAGGTGACAACGTGTTATATCGCTGTTGCCACGACATGTTTGTGACCTGAACAGATTTGCTCCGTTTTGACATCAATTAATCACATGATAAAGAAAGAACCAATTAAATCTCAAGCGAATGTCTTCTCGCAGAGTTACCCAGCTATGAATTCAAAATGATTTGTAGAATATCACTTCCTGTATTATCATAAAAACCAATACAAGTCATCTAGCGTTAAATATTCCAGCATAAATGTAAATAATATTACATTTCAAACAACTACACTGGCGCGGTGACATCAAAAATAAAAATAAAATGATGAAGTTTTTCTAGGTAGCTGCAAACTTTCCCATGGTAGAGAAAAACGAAAACTGAAGTAGCCAGGAGGAAGTGGTATCCACACATTTCTTTTGCAGAAAACTCAACATCATAGGTAAGTGATTTATAAATTAGCATCCAATTTAATATCTATTACCTTCATAAAGTCAACATCGATTGCTTGCTAGTTGTAGGATCCAGAAGTATTGAAGTAATTTTTTAATCCGACGCCATAAACAGTGGACAGAAAATTAGTACCACCTTTGATTAACCATTTTTCACACACTCCTGTATTCTGTAAGGCTAAAGAAAACATCCTTTGATACTATCAATATTATTATTGTTTGCTTTCAGGGTAAATCATCTCAGCTACTAACTTCCTGAAAGTAGATTCTCGCCTTTTCACTTCTGTTTTTCTGTTCTGTTGTTTATATTGGGAGAGGTGGCTGAAAAAGATAAAACCTCGAAACTTTACCAGACGTAGTAAAAGTTTATTTAAATCATCTAGTCTGGACTTATGTCAGTCTACTTGAAGGAGATTATTGGTTCAAACATAAACAATATTCAAACATGTGAAAGAAAATTGAGCTGATAATTACTTCGGAATACTTTGTCTGTTTATGAGTAAGTTGTGAGATAATGTTCTTAATACACAGTAAGGCTAAGTAAGCAATGCCCTTCATGTTCAGAAACGCTGTGCTCACAGTCATCATGTTTATAGTTAATCTGTATAATATTTAAGACATATTTAACAAAGGGAATTAAACTTTTAAGATTTTAAGCAATCAAAGGAGCACTTGAAGGCAATGATTTGAAATTCAAATTCTTAAAAATCATGCGCTGTGCATCCACCTTAAATCATTTTTACAAGAACCTTTTGGTGAGCTTTGATATCAAATACCAATCTGTTAAGTAAAGTTGGCAACTATTTTCAAAATTGTATTTAATCTAAATTTAAACTCCATTCATAGAGCTGGATTAAGACAGTCAAGGGCCCGGAGCATTTGGTGACCATTGGCTTCCCTGGTCTGACCGGTCAGAAATTGTGCTTCTATTTATTTGCTCCAGGGTCAGTGTCAAAGATCAACGGACCTAATTAGCAGTTTGCGGGGAAATTTCGTTGGTTGACTAATCTACAACGTACATAAAGACGCACATATCATTTTCTGTAAACTTTTACAGTATCTACGACGACCTTGAAATAAGACATTTTCCTGAAACACCGATCATCAACTCGGACTTATATATTAAGGTACGTCTGTGAACCAGGGCAAATATATAGAAGCGGCGCAACAAATTTAGTATGTACTGTAAGTAAAAGTTACTGTATGACAGTGATACTTCCTGACTTGAACAATCCGTACAATAAGCACAATAATTAATTATATAAGTGCCACAATATGCAGCAAATGTTATAAATAATCTCACTAATTTTTCACCTCCGTCAATATATGTAGCTTTCTTGACACCGAGAAAGATGTGGCAATGCAAAAACAATAAATTGGGCAAAGTAAATTTTTAAATGTGTACCATATGTTTAACATTGGCCTACTATTGAATCGTCTGGGCTTATTACCCTCTATTATTTTCTCCTCTTCTTTTCACAGTTCCATACAATTAGTGGCTCCATGCCTTCTATGGTTCTACATCATTAAATATATAGTGAGAGTACTACACGCCTTTGTTTTGCTGATAAAAAAGCTTTGCAATAATATTGTAGACTTCCGTTTCGCGAACGAGTTTACTTTCAATTGTCGGCACATCAAGATTATTAAATCAGTCTTAGCTTTAAAAATCTTTAAAAATTTTTATGAAGGTCCAGCCATTAATGATAAGTACATCCACAAAACAATCTCAACGTTATAAAAACAAAATTTTAGAATTTTAGGTAATTGAGCGGGTTTAGCTGTACAGAAATATAATGACTCTGCCTTCTGTAAATAAAAGTCATTATTTTAGAATTTGGCAACTGTGAAAATCCTCACCCGTACTCTCACCTGGATCTTCCGAATACTACTTCCCGAGTTTTTCTTACTATCTATAGTATCTTTGCGTCTATATATTGTGGCTTTCAAGTAAGAACTTCATTAGAATTGAGTTGGCGTCCCAATACCCAATTTAATATCACACAGGTTTCTATGCATTTTTATGCCGATAATTTGGGTTTCAACTTCCTCAGAAGGAGTTCGATACTCTACACCTGAGTCAAAAGATGCCATATAAAAAAAATCATTACCCTTCATGCTTTGTTGTGGGTTTTTTTTGCTTTCTCGTCAATATTCTTGTTCGTAGAGTTGACCTAGATTGCTTTTATGAATCGATCTCTCAAAGTTTCATACAGATCACACGCGCTTAACTCTATGTCTTAGGCTTACAATGCATTACTGGCCTTTTAAAGGATATAGAAACTAATGCCACAAAATGACAAGTATTCCAGTTTTCAATGTCATCTTGGTTGATCGTCATCATCATCATCTTGTGGCGTCAGCCGAGATAGAACTTACTACACCTTTCCAGTATACCCTATCGGTCATAGCTGTTGGAAGGTCTTCCTTTGGGATGGTAGTGTCCCTGCATATGATGACTGGAGAGGTGAGCTTCCGAGACCGCTTGAGTGATGATGGGTACCTCCATAAGAGAAACGGCGACACAAATTCATCTGAGGCACGTGCACAGTGTCTAGCAAACTGGACGCGTCTCCTTTGGACTAAGGTTGATATCCTAGGTAGGTCACCGTATATCATTTCAAGAGTTGGATGGTTTTTCCATGAAAGATTTAGTTCCCTTCTGAGGAGACGGGTATAGCATTCATTTAGGCGGCGGTGTTGTTTAGCGGAAAGAGTCCCTGTTTTAGATCAGTGGAGTAAATGGTTCGATTATTACCCGAAAATTCTGGTTTTAATCTTACAATTGAGCTGGAATTTCCAGATCTTATCCATTTTGTTACATACAGTCCATGCCATGCCCTTCCTTGTATTAAAATCTTTTTCAGAGTTTATTATGTGTGATCCTAGATACTTGTAGTCTTTAACACATTTGAGAATGTTATTTGAAAGAGTTTTAATTTTGATGTTGTTGCGAATGTTAATTGGCATAAACTCTGTTTTGGTTTCATTCAGATAGAGTCCTGTACAGTTTGCTGCTGATTCAAGAGCATTAGGTTGTCAGACAAAAGTGCAATGTCGTCAGCAAAATCAGCATCGCTGATATGAAGAGCAGGATAACGTGAGCTTCTTCTGGGCTGTTACATAAGTCCATTTTCTTTCATTGTATCCACGGAAATCAGCATGATGTAATCGATTACAATAATGAAGAGAAATGGTGCATGTGTATCGCCTTGGAGAATACCAGTGAGAATGTCAAAAGGCTCTGTTTCGCCACCCAGTGCCAAGACAGTGGAACGTGTGTTTGTATGCAGGACTTTAATAGCTTCAATGATTTCTATTGGAATGCCATAAAGCCCTAAGATTTCAAACATTGTCTTGCGGTTAATATAGTGAAAAGCCTTGCTGAAGTCAACAAAAATGAGAGCTGCAGTTTGATCGCAAAAAGTGATTTCTTCAATTATTCTACCCAGTGTGAGAATTTGTCCCAGAGCAGAACTACCTGAGTGGAAACCATTTTGGTTTTTGCACAGAAAAAGCTCTATTTTTGGACGAAGAAGATTCAGGAGAATTTGTTATGTATTTTTGCAGCTATAGCAAGCAATAAAATACCACGATAATTGGTTGGTAATGTCAAATCACTCTTTTTGGGAATGGGAATGATTTGTGAAGATAGCAGACTATAAGTCAGTTGTCAGCACTCTGGGTTTTAGTTATTGCCATTTTGAACTGTTCTCTTGTTTGTAAGTTAAGCAGGTACGCAAGATGGGTAAAATATATCTGCCAAGGTTGACCTAGTAGTTGACAGTTGCTGTTCAGTAGCTCAATCTCTCTCTCTCTCTCTCTCTCTCTATATATATATATATATATATATATATATATATATATATATATATATATTTGTGTGTATATGGCACTATGTAAGCCAACTGCCAGTAGGGTCAAAGGTCAAGTGCAGGAGAATGAAACTGGTAAGGCACTATGTAAGACATCCTGAAAAGTAGCTTTTAAAGGTGGCGCTTTGGCAGCCAATTGAGCAAGCGAGAGTANACAGTTGCTGTTCAGTAGCTCAATCTATATATATATATATATATATATATATATATATATATTTGTGTGTATATGGCACTATGTAAGCCAACTGCCAGTAGGGTCAAAGGTCAAGTGCAGGAGAATGAAACTGGTAAGGCACTATGTAAGACATCCTGAAAAGTAGCTTTTAAAGGTGGCGCTTTGGCAGCCAATTGAGCAAGCGAGAGTAGCAAGAAGAGCTGTAACGTAGATTGATACACTGATGAGAGACAAACTTTGTCAAGTAGAAAAGAATTGAAAACAGATATGATGGACAGGGGGGATTGGAAAAGACATTCTGACTCGCTCAAAGGGAGAGAACACTCGGAGCATGGCCAAAATAAGAACTAAGTATATATATATATATAGTATTCCTTATTCCAACAGAGGTCAACATAACTTTTTTACAACAGTCAACAGCCAGTTGTCTGAGTAAATTTAATGAGAAGTTACAGTATGAAATGTAATTTGGAAACTTACTCTACTTATTAATTCTTTCTTGATACCCTTTACATTTGGCACTAATAATGCTAAAATTATAACACCTTGACCACAGTAATATTTTGCATCACTATTATTTGTCTTTAGGAAGTCAGCAAAAGCTCAGTGTTCTCTTGCCCCTGACCTTGTCTTCCTTTGTCTATGTTCCTATGACTTTCCAATTCGAAAAACGTGAGTCTTTCTACGGATCTTAATGATGAAACAAATTGAACAGTAAAACTCAGCTAGTTGATTTGTATTACATCACACCTAGAGTTCATTGAAATAGGAAAATACTTAAACTGCTTCTGTTAATAGAAAATTTAATGGAATATCTTGGATTCAATCAAAATGGTGAATTTATTACATGTTGTTCATGATTGGTTGGTGTGAGCATATGTATGTTCTACTGACAATTTGTTTTTCACCTAGCAAGTGTTGCCATCACAATTCAGATAATTTCCATTATGAGTTGTCAAATGGTGTTATCAGTACGAAAGGCAGGTCCTCTTCATGACAAAGAATACTGTTGCTTTAATTATTTACTACAGAAGTATTGACAAACATTTATTTTTTATCTCAAATTGTTTCACAAGATCAGCACCAACAGTTCCATCTTTTCCCTTATAAGTTAACAGTAAAATAATGGCTTGTCTATGCACACTTCCTGTATGGTGACGCAACGGATTGAGTACAGTTATCTGGTGACATAACGTTTATTAAACGGTGACAAAGGACCTTGAGATGAAAACTGAGTACCCTACTTTTAGTTTTTGACTAACACAGCTAACGTCTTTGATCTTGACCGTCTGTAGGTGTATGAATGTATGCTGAAAATGTTTTGTCAATGTTAACAGTATTGATAATAATTGTTACTTCCGTCAATTTTTTGTCTGACTTAAAGTTACTCTTGGCTTAAGGACACTCATAAACATTCTCGTCTGCCCAATTGTCAATTCACAATCATTTATCTTAAAAATATATTTAAGAATTTAAGAAAATCATTAAAGTACTTTATTCCTTAAGTTTCTTTTTTGTAATTAATGGGTTCAATATCAAGGATCATTTCAGCTGGAATGGCATTGCTACAGCTCTTGACCACTGGTAGAATCAAATTTCCTTGTAATATGAGCACCAAAATCATCAGAATATGCTCTCAAATAATATGATTTTTATAATATATCTCAGTTCTTTTTTTATTTGTTTTTGCTTGAGTTTTTTTGTTTTAAAAAATAAATGTTGTTTATAGTTTGTTGCCCTTTTCTCAACTAAAAAAGATAACACAACAAGTTTCGCATTGAATATTAAACATGCATTAAACCGTATGTATAGATGAAATTGTTGCACTGCTTTTGGTCACCCAAACAAAATAGATTAGGCAACACTAATTTGAATCTAGTATTACAGATTTTTAAAGGAAAATTCCCAAACAAGTCCTGGAACATTTTAATGCAACAGGGCTTTTTCAAAAAGAAAAATATAGGACAAAAAAAGCATCCACTTTAGACTTAAAAGAGTTCATACCATTAGAAAGAGCAAAACAATGGAATGCAAAAGAGTGTCTTAGCCTGTTAGTTTGAAAAAAGAAATAAGGTTATCGAGCATAGGGCTCTTTTGAAATGTGTAGTTATAATACCATTCTTTTCCCAAGAAGACTAAATTCCAAAAGTAATCATTGCCTTTTAGTTTAAAACGATTTTCCATTCAAACCTTCCTTGTAATACGGCAAAGCACAGAACTGTAGCAAAAAATTATAAGACTTCCAGTGACCGTAACTGCAATTACAACTGGCTGATAAGAGGCTTGGATGGAACTGAGAGAGTGAGTTCAAAGCCAATCATATAAAAATTAAATAAATTTACTTCAAAATATATTTCATTCTCTTTAGGACTCTTTCTGGGAACAGTTGTTGACCTAACAACCTACCAGAACATCACTCAGGTGTTTTGGTGGAGCATTTGGGGATATGATGCTACATGGAATTTTTTTAAAATGTGTGGTTATATTGATAACCTTTTCTCAATAACACTAAATTTCCAAAGTAGTTTTCCCTTTCATTTTGAAACGGTTTTCCATTCAAACCTTCCTCAAACATTTGTAAGGGATAATACTGTAGCAGAATATTTGCTTGTAAGACTTTCAGTGAGCGTTACTTTAGTTAGATCTTCAAGTTAAGCATGGTTAAATCAAAAGCGTTTTGTGCAAGAGGTTTCCCTTTGGGTGTCTGGAAGTACTGCACAGAATCCACTTCTTCTCTTTAATTGGCAAACTACGTATGCATAGTTTGCCAATTACAGAGAAGCACCTTTGCTTATGACGAAAGTAGAAAAAAATTTCTGGCTGATAAGAGGATCCGATAGAATTAAAAGAGTGAGTAAAGCCAATTCTGTAAAAATTAAATCAATTTACTGTATAGCCTGTTCTTGTCATGTTTACTTTTACCGGATCCACTCCTCCGAGGTGCGCATGGGTTATTCTGTTTTTGGCATGTTCTGTTCATGCTGTCCAATATTAAATGGTAGCTTGAGTTATGAAAATTTTGGGTCTTGATTTTCTCTTTGTTTCTTATTACAGTTGGATAATTTTAACGTTGAATTTTGAAGGTAAATTTCAAAATTTGCTCATTGTTTTCCTCGATATAAAGTTGTGAGAACAGTTTCTCAGTATAAATAAAGTCAATTTAAAAGAAAGAGTTGGATCCTTAATTCAATTTATTACTTTAAAAGTCAAACTTGAGTTAAGGAAATAAAATATCCTTTACAGGGCCAGCAAAATAATATTCCCGAAGTGGCAAATCTCTTTTCAACTCATGCATTTTACATATACGACATTTTATTTCATAGTTGCCAAGATATTCTGTTAATTTTGACCAAAGTGTTACTGAAAAAGTAATGAAAGTAGAAACAAAATAGGAGAAAAAAGAATGCCTGAAAATGTTTTTCTCCAATGTCTATTTTTTTACCACTTTTTCTACATGAGGTCTTTCTCCCCAAGCAAGGCCTGAAGCCATTTTCGTGCAGAGGGTTACTTGTCTTATTTGATTTTTTTGGTGCTTTTTAATCTTTTTAATTTATTGATTCCTTCCCTCTTTCAATTCCATGTCGGAAAACATGTACAAACTCAATAGTATGCCACTGATAACGAAGAAACTGACCTCAGTACTTTGAAGGACAAGGTATGCATGGAAATCAATTGATTTAACCACTCGACCTTACTGCATCTAAATGACCTAAATAACCTAAATTAACTAAATTACCCAAATTACCTAACTTACCTAAATTACCCAAATTACCCTAATTACACAAATTACTCAAATTACCCAAATTACCCAAATTACCCAAATTACCTAAATTACCTAAATTACCTCCTCCTCAGGTGCCATAACCTTCCAGAACGCTGGCGGTCATACTTCTCCGCAGAGACCTGTCCTTTGCTATCCTCAGCAATTCCATTTCACTTTTCCCGGTCCAAGTTGATATGCTTTTTATGGATGTTAGCCGTCTACATCCTCTGCCTCTTCTTCCACTTATTCATCGTGCCTGTAAGAGCCAAGTCCTCCAGTCTTGCCTTTCTGATCACATGTCCTAGCAGGGACAGGACATAACATAAACACTAAAAAACGTTAAAAGGTGTACAAAACATTTGAGAAATCATGTAAACACTGTTTGTAAACAAATTTTAAATAAAATTACAAAGTAAATCAAACTTGAATATGTTTGCTTTTTAATACAAGAATAAAAAACCATTTCATGTTCTTTGAAATGACAAAGTTCAGGTTAAAGTATAGTTTCAAGAGTATCGATTTTGAAATTGTCATGGGACATAACGATAAGACTGTAATTGGGTAGGTGGAGAAACTTCCTTTATATGACTATCAAAATTACTCTCATTTTGTAAGAAGGCTTTTTTGTGGCAGTTTACTAGGCCAAAACGATAGAATGACAAAACGAATATTGAGGAGTTTTTGATTGACGAATAAAACTTATAAATGCGCATGAGCTAAAAGTATGATTGTTTAACTGTCAAGGAAATTAATATTATAAGGTGAAGTTTGTAGATAAGAGCCACTGTCGAAGCTCTTCGTTCACAGTTTGCAGTTCCCCTTGAAGGCCAATGGTTCTGTGGTGTAGACGTGTTCTGTGATGAAAGCAATTAGTTTTTTATTGATTAATGTTTATTAATATTATTAGTTATTTATATTTGTTAGTTTTACTATTACATTTATATTATATTATAGAATATTATATTAATATTATATTATTATCATTAATCTTATCATTAATTTTATTATTATTATCATTATTATTAGTAGTAGTATTGGTATTATTATTATTATTATTATTAAAGTAATGCTCACCAAATTTCCTGAAGCTGACGACCNTGTAGACGTGTTCTGTGATGAAAGCAATTAGTTTTTTATTGATTAATGTTTATTAATATTATTAGTTATTTATATTTGTTAGTTTTACTATTACATTTATATTATATTATAGAATATTATATTAATATTATATTATTATCATTAATCTTATCATTAATTTTATTATTATTATCATTATTATTAGTAGTAGTATTGGTATTATTATTATTATTATTATTAAAGTAATGCTCACCAAATTTCCTGAAGCTGACGACCAGATACTCAAAATTTGTGCTTTACGTTTAATATTCAGTTTATTTACCATTAAGAAGAAGACAATATACCAATCTATTGTCACTGTCAATCTTTAGACGTTTCTATTCAAGTATAGGATGGACTTTTTTACAAATAAAGTCCTCACACTGTTCTTTTGCTTGTCTGTTACCATCTTTAATGAACAACATTACTTTGAGATATAATCATCTTCTGTCTGGTAATTTTAAAACATTTTAGGGGGGTTTATCAACTTTTTTGGGTTACCTTGTAGCGTACTGAAACGTTGAGATGCAACAGTTCTGATCCAAGCTTAATGGCTACAGCATTTGACATGCAGACTAGTAGTGAGGGAATCGATCTCTTGCCAAAGTAAAAGATCTGGTACACAGGCTCGCAAACTTGTCAATGCCGACCTGTGCTCCAGGTAGTCAGTCAGCAGCTTTGTCAAATTCGCCCCGACAGGGTCCAATAGTGAAGTAATAATTGGATAAGTCATTCACCCAGCCTTGTTAGCATGCGTTCAACTTGCTAGTTGTCATAACGAAAAGTCAGACAGTTAGTCTCTGTGTATACGATAAATTGTGGTACATGATAAAAATATTGATGGAATGATTCTGTTACCACCCACGTAAAGGTTAGGAACTCCAATCGAATGTTGTAACAGTTTTTCTCAGCTCCTTGAAATGTTCGAACTAGAAAACTAATGAGACTTTTTAATACATCTTTGTTTGGGAAGTTAATTGCTCCCAGCCCATTATTCCAAGCATCGGTCACTTGTTACCTGACGGTCACGCCTGCACCAGGCAGATCTGCAGGAACTGCTCTCCAGCATTTCTCTGTCCCTTGTTACTAAATTGTAAATTTTACATTGTTGTACCCCGTCTAAGAGGCTAAGTCACTTAGTTGTGTAGTCCTTGGCCTTTTTCTCCTTTTTTCCCCTTCCACTTTACCTAAGAATAGCTGTTTTTGGAGTCTTGCTTTTCTCGTCACCTATCCAAAATACTCCAGTTTTCTTTTCTTGATCTCATCCCAGGGTTCTCTCTTCCACACGTTTTAGCACCTATGTGTTGCTCACATGAACAGGTAGGGTATTCTCAACATGGTTCTGTACATCCACATTTTGAAACTATCAATTTACTTCAATGATTCGAAACTATCAATTTTCTTAAAAGATTCGAAACATCTTCATGTTTTCCCTGCGTCAAATTGATCAAATCCTGATAAAGAAGTTGTATAATTTTCAAAGAAATGCAAGCTAAGGCCCTGTTGCAGTTCTAGAAGAGTTAAATTACTTACCATCTCCAGAAAATTTCATAAACATTTGTGGTTGATAGCATTGAAAACACGTCTACTGATTTTCTGTTCCGAAATCCCTTTACGCAAACCATAATTAATTTGTCGGTTTGCACTTATGAAAGAAAGGCCAGGTCTTTTCCTTTCATTTGGACCAACAATGGCACGACTTAAATGAAAATCTCTCCTAAGTAGACTAGCAAGGGGCCATCTGAGAGCATTTATTTTTAGACCTAATTACACTTAATGGACACCACAGCTATGTCTTGAAAGTTTATTTCTTATATTGTGATAAATTCATCAGAACAAATCTTTTTTAAGTCAACTACATGGTATTTATACTGCTCTGTGAACTTGTCTAGAGAAGAGGTTCTGCCTTTATCCTTTCTTGTAAAAACAACATTAAGCACGGCATCACGGTCATTTGGGGCTATAAAAACAAAACTCTACTCGTAAGGCGTAAAGACAAAACAATGTAGGGCAAAAGAATAAACATTTAAGGGCTATATCTAATCCCAAGACCTTAACACACGATTTCTGTCTATTAATGCTATGCGTCTGTTCTTTTATTCCATCAATCTTACAGACATACGATCTGTGTGGCTGGCAATGTATCTCTCTCTAGGTGCCATATCCATTCAAGATGGTGGCGATAAAGGTTCTCTACAGATTCCTACTCCTCATCATATATAGCACATCCCCAGCTTTCTTCTTTTTTCTTCTCATTTGCTGATTTACACTTTTCAATGTGGCACTTGAGACTTCCCAAGTATGTTAAACTTCATCTTTCTCTGCTTCTTCTGCCTTCAATATGACCTACAAGGGTAAGATTTTCTTGTCCTTCCTTTGTCATGATATGTCCGATAAACCTCATCTGCTTTACATGGATTTTTTTTTCAGGCATCTTTCTGCTCCAGCTCTTCTCAGTGCTGCCTCATTTGTTTGATGGTTTTCCCATGATATTCTCACCATTCTCCTGTTAACCTACATTTCAACAGCCTCTAGTTTCTTTTGCATTGATGCTGGTATTGTCCGGCACTCGCAACCATATAACAGAGTAGATGTAACCTAACCTTCTAGTAACTTCTTCTCTGAAGTCATTGACATTTTGCAATGTTTCAAGATCTCCCCTAATCTTTTAAAAGTATATCTTGCAATCCCTGCCCTTCTCTTGATTTCCAGATCACACTTTTCATTTTTTGTTAAATAGCTACCGAAGTAATTGAGCTTGTCAACTTGCTGTATGGGGTCACTTCCAATATACAACTAGCATCTGCCACTTTGGTTCTTATTTATCACCGTGCACTCTGTGTTCTTACGATTTATTTCCAGCCCTTTCCTTCTACTTTGCTCTCCTGTTATATCTAGTAACATTTCCAAACCTTGTTCTGAGCCTGCAACCAATGCTGAGTCATCTGCAAATGGTACCTTTTGAAATTATGACCTCTACAGAAAAGCCTTCCAAATTTTCCATGCCTCGAAAAATCTTTTCATCCTACAAGTTGAATAAATCAGGTGAAAACACAAATCCCTGTCTTACTCATCTTTTAATCTTCATGTAATCACTCATCTCATCATCCACTCTCATACAAGCAGTCTGATCCCAATATAGATTTCGTACAAAACATAAATCCCTCCCATCCAGGTCTAATCCCTTACGATCATTGAATAGCTTTTCATGCTGCACCCTATCAAATGCCTTGGTGTAATCAATAAGACAAAGATACAGATTTCTTTGCATTTCTATTGCCCTTTCTGACACTATCCGTACCATAAAGGTAGCATTTTGGTATCAGTATCCTCTATGAATCCACACTGTTCTTTATTTATTTCTTGTGTGATTTTTCCGCTGGCTCTCTGCATAATGATCTTCAGAATCAGTGTGAATACATGGCTCATAAGACTGATGGTTCTATGCAACTCACATTTTATTGTACCAGGTTTCTTTTGCATCATTTAGGCACTCAAATTTAAGGAGGCAAAACATGCTTTGTAGATGGGGGAGAAATCTTTGGCGATGCAAAAATCACTTTGAGTGCAATGGGACAATAACATGTGTAAATTGACCTGGTAATTTGACATTTGAGCTCAGTGGAAAGCAGGAATATCTAGACTATTTTGAGATATACAGGAAATTTCTGGAACTCCTGGTTAACAGAGTTTTTGATGCCAGAAAATTTATATCGACTAACTTTGTCTAACAAATAATTAGGTTGATCATTACTCCGACAATTTTGCTTAATTATATATACTGATAATTTATCAGGAGATTAAAGAACGACAGAACCTTGAAGCAAACATTTTACGAATCCAATTACAAACTTGGCAGAACTGAATAAGTCCTATCGCACATATTGTCCATTACCCAGGGGGTAACTGATTGACTTTCATAATTGGGGTGATTGTGTACATATTTCGGAATTGGAACTTAATAGAGAAACAGATAATTATTTTAGTTATACGTCTTCATAATAGTGTTTAGCTTCCTTATTTTTACTAGAAAATGACGTTTTTCTATATCACTTTGGGCCTTCGAAAAAATTTGCTAGCATATCTTAGGATTCAAGAAAATGCCCTGGCATCATCAGCCTCATTATAAAAGTCAACGAATTCTTCCCTGGGACCCACTTAAGGTTGTGTTGAAAAACACATTGGTTTTGGAAAAAGTGTAAGCAGTAAATGCTTATCCTGTTCTGTCTCAAATATTCTTTTTTGTGTTTCTTTGTACACTGTTTAATAGAGATCACAAAGTATCTCCTTCCTGGAGATTTGTGTAAAGCCTCACGCTTGATGTCACCTTCTAAACGCTCCATATCTATTAATTTAATCAGCACATAAATTTATCACCGAAGAATGATAAAAGGACCCTGCTGAATTTTTTGAATTAAATAAAGGCAGCCCCGTGTAACCAAAGTTTTAAATGAGGTCATTTTTATCAGTTGATAAACAAAGGTATCCTGTTTACCGAAAAGTCATCATAAACCGAATACTGTCGTCAAGCACGCAAATTTTAGTCTTATCTATCTCTTAGAACAATGAACCTGTATATGCAACTTCTATGTGGTTTTCTATTTTTGATAGGAAGTTATATACAGATATTCTAGGTGAGGAGGAAGTTGATCTTGAAAACCTCCCTGAATGTATTTCATGTAAGCCTAATTTAGTAAATGCATTTGTCTTAAATTTCATGCTCGTGTCACAAAGGTGTCCTCTTACAGTTCAAGAGTCGTTGTCTCTCGACACTTTGTTCGCAGAATCACTTCCAACAGTTTTATTACTATTAACCAAATCTGTAACAACTTACAACGTTTCACCAAAAGTTACAGGAATTCGTTTCATTTTAAAAACTATGGCAATGGATCATCTTCGTCAATATTCAGGAAAGCCTGAAATAAGAGCTTCGGAAAGAGACATGACAACAGCTGGAAGGTATTTATTTTGCTTAATATATTACAGTCTTTACAGACTGCGTTTATTATCTCGAGGAAAACTTTGTCTATGATTTACAACTCTTCAGGTGCATAATAACAATTGCAGAAGTGGACCAAAAGCAGCATAGCCAAGTTTACAAGAGCATTCCGTGCTTCTAATTTTGATGTATGTTTGTTTTGATAGGTCATTCAATCTTAACCACTCTGCCATTCGTCTTTAAGAGTTTTTACCATCTTGCAAATGATATCAATTAAAACAATTTAAATGTTTAAGAATCATACAAGGTATAAAACCATGAAGTGAACTGTGGGGAGGAAAACGAAAAAAGTAGGCAAGTCAAAAGATAACTGTTGACACTTAAACGTGAGGGTGTACCAGATAAGAAAACCTTTATTTTTCCTTGGTGCAGATCAAACATTCTTTCTGTGACTAACCCTTTTATAATGTGACACAACTTAATGCATTTTGACAGTAAGCCAGTGGCTAATTACTGGTCCTCAAACTAAGTACATTGTTTTTTTTGTTTCATGTTTTAACACTTTTAATGCGAAAGTCATATTTGTACGAAAAGCTGATGGGTACAAAAGACAACTTTTATTGTCATGTCTCCTTTGGGTACTGCAGGTATGAATGTGTTTTCCGCTTGACCATCAACCAAAGTGAACTGTAATTGAGTGCTGGCGTGAGTTGAAAATATATCCAATTACCCTACAAAGTAGTTTTTTCTCTTTTTCTTATGTTAAATACAAGACAGAAGAGTGCCATAATAGACTGAATTTATTCTATTTTTTATTGTGGGCTTTACTGAGTCTTTCCAAACTCCAGAGTACTCGCACACTAAAAAGTTTTAAATACAATAGAGGACAGTACACAAATGTTGTTTACTTATTTCCTCCCATATTTACCAAGTTATCCTGGGCTCTGACGTGGTTGTACAACAGGGAGACAGTTTCACGTGCTGGTAAAACACCTTTATTCATGCACTTTGAACTCAACATCAGAACGAACGAACCAAGCTGGAACATAACGCACAGTATGCAAATGCTCATCAAGCTCACCAGAGACAGAAGGTTAGGTCTTTGTCGTTTCGCATCAATGACAGTGTTCTTTTGATTTGAATGGTCAGTTGTCTCAGCCTTGTCTTTTCGGGGCTTTATCTCAAACACAACTTTTGGCAATTCTGGGCCAAAACGAGTAGCGTCCCTGCCCATTACCATGTAAAATGGCATAACAACGACTATGAAACTTGCCTTTTCAAAATCGTACTGAGCTCTTGTCTTCTTTAATTTTCCTAGTACATTTGTTACTTCGTTTTGAGACATTTCCCGAACACTAGATGGTACTTAACACAATCAAACGAGGCTGTACACACATTTGCGATATCGCTCCTTGAAAATAATAGTGGAGCAATACAATGCGAACAAAAAAGTTATTATTGATTTAATTCTTACTAACACTCATGTCACATTCCAAAGGACCCTGAATTTGAATGCAATTCAATTAAATATATTTTCCACCTCCGCTCAACATTAAGAGAGATTTTTTCCAAGGATGTGGTGAATTGGAAGCCATTTTAAGGGCAATAAACAGTTATTGAACGTTAATGAAATAGTGAACTGCACAATTTTGCAGTTGGTTCATTGTTGAGAGAAGATCGAGAGTGCGATTGTGATTAATTCAAATGCAAAACCCTCCTCGCTGTTTCAAGGAGGTCTAGAGATTATGAATACAATATAGAATTTTTGAAAAGAGGCAAGTCATACAAAAAATAGTCTCAAGCATGACAAATAAATGTTTTGTAGATAAAAGCCCTTCAACGTGAAGGCTTTTACAGGCAATCTAAACAACGGTGTTATGAGTGTTTAAGAATACTCCCGGGCAAACGATAACCCTGAGGTTTTAAGCACTACTCGAAACGTAGATGATTTAACAGATTTTGATCTTTGGCCCCAAGACTCTATTGGATTCTTGTAAGGTTCAAACGTCCAATATAAAGTACTATTACAAAATATCTACTTAAAAACCAACAACTGTCAATTTAAATTCCACTGATACTTTATATTTCAATTTTACCAAAAATAAACTTCAAGACTTCAAAAGACTCTAGATTCCATTCTTGTTGTATTTTGTAACTTGTCTCACTGACTGTGATTGCCCTCGTGAAACATACAACTTATAAAATAAGGGCACGTCGCAGCTGCTGAGGTTCTCAGTGAGTTCGGCGAGTCCAAAATTTAGGGTGATAAGTAAGTTGTAGTTCACAAAGTATCCTACAAACTGATCCATAAACGGACACTGATGATGACTAATTAACATTTTCTTGTACATCAACGAAAGGGGATTCTTTTTGCAATTCCTTCTCCTGTTTCCATTTTTAGGGGTTACACTTCTAATTACTCGCATTTTTGCAAGCAGAAAATAATAGAAAATAATAGAAATAGAGTAATAGAAAATAAGCCGTAAATATCAGCCTCTTCCATCATGTCAACTAAAAACAAGCTTAGGCAAGCCACTATTGCATTAAAATGCACCCCGATTGTTCTCGGTCTCGGGCGCATCCCCATAGCTCTCTGTTGGTCTTGAAATGGTGTTTAAAATTCTGCAGATATGTTTGCCTCTGTTTACCACGAGTGCACTTTCCTTCAATTCGGCACTGAGGGAAAGGTCCTCTAGCTTCCGTGTTCTGATGTAATCGCCAAGAAATTTCAATTGACGTGACTCGATCACTTTAATTAATTCTCTTCCTTGCCCAACTCGGTGTTAAGACTTTTCTGTTTTTTACTTTGTCAACATGAGAAATTCGGAGCATGGGGCTTTTATGTTTCTCCGATTTCGCATAAAAGGACCGAACAAAAAAAAGTTTTGAAGAGACGGAGTTTGATGGTAAATGAAAGTTTTCGATCGTTAAAGATCGCTCTCATGTTGTTGAATGCATTACATGCCACGCCTATTCTTCGTTTGTTTTCTCTCTTACTATCACCGTTGGCTATGATGTAAGATCCGAGATAATTGAAGACTTATACTACTTGTTCTATGGTTTCACTATCAATCTCAAGTTCGAATTTTGGCTCTGGCTTGTGTTTTGAGATGCAGATTAACACAGGTTGCATGATATTCAGAACTATGAAAGATGAAGTCCTACCTTACCTCACTAAATCTCTTTGATGCTTTCGTCTGTGCCCAATTTTGTCACCAGGCAATCGAACAAAGGTGATCCTTTCATAGATAGAGGCAACATGAGCTATTTTTGAATAGCCATTCATTGCCACAGAACGCACAGTATGGAATTCACTGATTTAATCAGTAAGAAGTTGAAGGTCACTCAAGTTCTAAGGCCGTGTAAATACACTTTTTGTGGATAAATTACTCCAGGTGCCTGTATAAAACGCGATTTTGATAGTATTTTGATTTGATATGTATTTTAATCTGTTGGTTTTCCCTTTGTATTTTCCTTTTCCTCTAAATTAGACACGCTCATAACATAAGACAATTTTATTTAGAATAAGCAAAAGGTTTTTGCTGAAAAGCCTTCTTCAGTGCTAGAAGTTACACTGAAGATAATTTTTTTACCGGAAAGCGCTCTTTTATTTTGAACGTATTACACGCTTTTTTTTATAAGCAACATCTTATAAGCAACGCCAAGCTCGAAATTTACGAAATTTTAAGCAACTGTTAAGCAACAACCCAGGCTCGTTTCGTGTACCGTACAAAATTATTTTTTAGAAATTCTATTTTCTACTCAACAGAAGAATATCTTCGATAAAAACAAGTTAAAAATCCTAAAAACCAATATAATACAGTAGAATGATCTCTTTTAGTTCTTTTGCCTGTTCGAAATTTTAATGACGTCAGTGTCTGGCGCCATGTTCATGTACCAACACAGATNTTTTCCTCTAAATTAGACACGCTCATAACATAAGACAATTTTATTTAGAATAAGCAAAAGGTTTTTGCTGAAAAGCCTTCTTCAGTGCTAGAAGTTACACTGAAGATAATTTTTTTACCGGAAAGCGCTCTTTTATTTTGAACGTATTACACGCTTTTTTTTATAAGCAACATCTTATAAGCAACGCCAAGCTCGAAATTTACGAAATTTTAAGCAACTGTTAAGCAACAACCCAGGCTCGTTTCGTGTACCGTACAAAATTATTTTTTAGAAATTCTATTTTCTACTCAACAGAAGAATATCTTCGATAAAAACAAGTTAAAAATCCTAAAAACCAATATAATACAGTAGAATGATCTCTTTTAGTTCTTTTGCCTGTTCGAAATTTTAATGACGTCAGTGTCTGGCGCCATGTTCATGTACCAACACAGATGTTCATCTTTAAATAAAACTATTCCTTTTTGAGGGGAGGAGGGGGGGAACGTCCTCTTTGTTTAAAGGGGGAGGGGCTACACTGCTTTTTGGAGTTCAAACAAAAAAGAAGTGGAAATGTTAAGCAACAGCTAAGCAACCAGTAAGCCTGAGTCAAAATATTGCGTTGCTTATAAAAAAAAAGCGTGTATACGATAACTAATTACGTTAAATCATTATTAGATACGAGTTTTATTCTTCCTTTCTTTAATGATTGTGGACCAAGCTGTGAGCAAGCTTTTTTCCGACTGGTTGAAAAACTATTACACAAATACATACATGGTGATTGCATAAATACATTCATACATACATACATACATACATACATAATACATACATACATAATACATACATACATAATACATACATACATAATACATACATACTGTACATAATACATACATACATAATACATACATACATACATACAAGCGTGCATACACACATTAATGAATCCTGTTTTTCACAAGTGCAGTCTGGTGACGAAATAAAGTAAATTGAAAAACTCACCGCAGGACACAATGGGTTCTGTCAGGGACAAAAAGTGATCCACCCTTCTCCGGGTCATAATTGTTAAGTGTCGTCATGTGCTGGTTTTGAATCTGGATCCCATGTCCTTAAATGTCATTATGTGATTGTTGGTATTGTCTCCATAAAAATATATTTCGGGTGGCTGAAAAGACTGATCAAGCGTGATATTAACATTACATGGAAGGCAACTTTTGTTGTAGCTGGAAGCGTGGGTTTTCCAGATGACCAGGGCTTACCTTTTACGTTATTTATTGGCGCATTTTATGAATATGGCCATTGTATAAGTTTAAAAGTAGACTAGTTTGTTTATGTTGTTTTTGTTGTGTAACTGGGCCTGCTTTGTTACCTCAGAAGTTGGTTTACAACGGAAGTGTCACGGACTGTGCAACTATCAGTATTACACCTGATATTATGGCAGGTGAGTTCTGGTGACGAAAAATGTTTGACTCGTTATGATACGTTTTGTAAAATATCACCATGTATTGACTGCCATTTTACGATTGATATCAGTCAGTGATATCTGTGTCTTGGATTATTTTCTACCATGGCGTTAAGGAATTCTACATATTCAGGTTGACGTTGTAAGTTCCAACAAAATTATTTTTAAGCTGGTGAAGAGGCGAGTCACTATTGTGTACCTAGGTTGGCCAGCGTGTGAATATTAATGGAAATTGCTTTTTACCCCGAAGCTGATTTTTAAACAGTTCTCACAACAGAGCACAACTTTATTTTGACTGTGCTTATTACCGAACAGTTAGTTTGCAGTTTGGCCTGAGATGTAGAACTTTTCTTAATGTTCACACACGAGCTTTCATATAAAAGTAGTTTAGCAGTGCTGGTTAACTGTCGGGTTTTTTTTCTTTTCCGTGAGGGCGGAAACCAATGAGAGGTGAGTCAGTTTTGTATTAATCTGATAATGTTAACTTCTGGGTCGTCAATATGAATATTGTACAGTTGTTGTCCTGAACGTGATTATGTCGACATTATTTTCCTGACACTTGGTAACATAATTTGTACGTTTTGTTGACCGAGAGCCAAATGTTTTCACCCTATTTTCTTTTGGCTGAAATAAACAAATAGACCAAATTTTAAGATATTGTCTTTATAGGTAAAACCTGGGTAACGAAATCATATTTACCTATTGCCGAGAACAAATTTTATTGTTAATAAGCGTTTGCCCGGGAGCGACAAATGGATTAACAACTCTCAAGAAGCTTTGAGCACTCCCGGGAGGTAATGGTACCATTGGCATACAAAGTGTTTCAGTGTACATGATACTTCTCGTTTAACATTTATAAATATTAAGAAGCCGACGTTTCGAAAGTTACCTCTCATCATCGGATGAACTGGAATACTTTTATATTCACAGAAAATGTATTAAGACACACACAGACACACACACACATTACAAACTTAGGATAAATTTGGAGTATTCTGTACGCAGGGTCACATCACAATATCCAGAGATCCAGTCGCTGGGTAGCATTCCGGCTCTGCTTCCCAATCAAATTTCATTGGACTCTAATTTCCAGTGTCGATCCAAATGGGCCTTGAAGGAAATAAGACTCGGAGCACAACCTCCTTGGGCAAGGCGTTCCAATGGTTTACTACGCCTACTCTGTTTACGAAAAAAATTAATCTTCTCTTTGAATTTAGTGGGATCTGGCAAGTTTTTATGAATGATCTCTTTTAGTTGCTTTTTGACACAGTTGCCCCAGATATCATGGGTAATCGTGTAACCTTGAATTATATCGCCTCACAATTTCCTGAACCACAAGGTTTGGAGGCACAGTTTTATCAGTCTCTCACAATATTTTGGTTCACCGAGGCTGCTTATTTAGTTGGTGACACATTTTTGAACATTTTTATTGATGGTTTATTCTGTCATAAACTGTGGAATCTAGATAGCTTGGGCATATGAAAGATAAGGTCTTACTAACTCTTTGAATAATGAAACAAAATTGACCTGGTCTAAGTGTTGGTAGGTTCTACTCATGGTTCCCATGATTCTGTTGGCTGTATTTACACCTACATTGATATCTTCTCTAAAATTGGAGTTGTTGTCTATAACAACTGATATCCCCATGCTCTTTTATTAAAAGGAAACTGTACCACTTTATTCTGCTCCCTATTCCTAAAAATTTACATTTCTCAGAATAGAAATTTAGTAGTAACCAAAGGTCAGCTCATTTTTTAAAACTTGAAAATGGGCCGCTATAAATTAGTCTTTGATGGATGTGAACTAATCTAACTGTTTATTTTGAAGTTGTCAGGAAACACAAGAACACACGATAATACAGACTTTTGCCTATGATTTCTATTAACCACAAAAAGGCCCAGAGAGACCAGGACTGAGCCGTGGGAGATTACCAGTGATTTCTACTTGACTAAATTTCTTCCAAGTTTAAAATCGTGGATCCATCTCTGAAGTGGTCTCATAGTACCCATTTATCCAATACCCACACTTCCTCCAATGTCCAAAAGCTCATTTAAGTCCTCAAGAAAACAAGGCCATTAGAAAGTAGTGGACCTACCCCAATAAAACCACGTTCTCTTACTCAGCAGCTTGTGTGTTAAATGAGAAATATTAACATCTGATAATTGACTGATGATAGATTCCACACAGTACTGGTGAGGCTCACTGGCCTATTATTGCCAAATAACTTTTGTTTTTTTATAGGTAGGTGTTGCATTTTCCCATTGCCAAGCTTCTGGGTATACACCAGTAACAGTAGGCTACATTTACAAAAGATTATACAAATATTACTCAGTTCTTTTAATAATCTAAGATGGATTTCATCTGGTCCCTGGCCATCAACATTCAAATTTGACAGTTCTTTTCTATTATAGTAACATTAAATAAAGGCCACAGAAGAGAGATCACTTTGAAGTGGAAACTTATCTTGGATTGGTATTTTATCCCCATTCCCAACAGTAATACTGTTGGGAATGGGGATAAAATAAACTTGCAAAAAAATTTAATAAAAACTTCTGCCTTATCCATGTCTGATTAAGCAGCAGGGCCAAATCCCAGGAAGATTTAGTATGTCTGACAAGTCAGAAACCTTTTCATCAATTTTAGACTTTGAACTTACAAATTTTCAGGAGTTTTTGTTTGGTTCCACTGCAATATTTCTTTCAGTCAACTTTTGTGCCAACCTTGTTATCTACATGACTTTTTTTCATTTATATTCCTTATAATTTTCATTTTTCTTAGTTTCCATATATCTTTGCAATATCCTATTTGTTTTGTTAACCAACTGCTGATCATATCCCTTATGTTTATATTTCTTTTTATATTTAGGTGTCCATAAACACTTTTGGATAGCATGTATTTATTTATCATAGAACACTGTCTTCACCAATTTGTCATTTATTTTTGAGGGGCCATTGGATTCTTGAAGCAATTATCATTATTATTATCATTAGGATATTTGGTGCAAGATTGAATGTGTTTAGCTTTATTGCATGAAAGTGTGAATGGCAGGCAGTCATGGTCATTTTTATCTAGTGGGCAAAGCTTCAAGATATTATTAACCATTCCTTCTTTGTTTGTAAGAACAAGATCCAAAGTTTATTGATCCCCTCCACATCTGACCCTGAAATGTAATATGTTGGTAAAGCTTTGTGTCCAAGATATGCTAATAGATATACCAAAATTGGGTCATTTTTTGTCATAGACCATGAATGCCAGTTAATATATTTACAATTGAAATCCTCTACTATCACTTCTGCAGAAAAATTCCAGTTATCAATTTCTTTCATAAGCTTAAACAGTTCCTTATTGCTGGGTGCTTTTGAACTAGGGCTCCCATACATACATAATATTAACAAGTTGTTGCAGCCACTGGCTGGGATTTTTACTCAAATGGTCTTCAGAAGTAGAGCTTAAGTTACAAGTTAAGTACAATAGCCTTGAGGTCAAACTTGATATAAATGGATATCATTTTCCCATTTTTATATATTTTTTTGTCAAAATGTTATCATCCAATTTACTAGCAGCAGGGTACAGAGTGAATCTTGAATATTGAGGTTTCACTTCCATTATTTCAATAGTGTCAGGCTTCTTAAAACCATTATGTATACCCTACAGAATTTATTTGGGAACTAATCTGCATTAGAATCTTAACATTATAATCCATTAGCAATATTTATGTGTTTGCCTTTATCAACTGGATCTTGAACTTTCCATAACTCCCTGTTAAAGGCTAGTGGAAACCCTCAGAAATTAATTAATTAATAACACTGGTCAACACAATTTTTCAGGCAAAGGGTTTTTAAACAAATTCTAACTAAATTTGGGCTGCTTATTATGAATATGAACTCAGTTTTTGTCTGTCACATCAGGATTTCAAGCTATGCAATTTTCCAATTTTTGATGAAAATTACTCATCAACTTATAGCCATATCAAAGGCTTAATAATAAAAACATGATTTTTGTGCTACATTTTGTATATTAATAATCAAGGAAAAACAAATATTACTAAGTCAATGTACAGCAATCCAAATAGAATTACAGAAAAAAAAAAGAAAATATAAAAATTCTTATGTATATTTATATGGAACACAGATCCATATCAAATTGATTATCAGTCATCTGAACTTTCTTTTCTTGGCTGATTTCTGATGTACAGCTTCTGGGTTGTCTCTCACCAAGCTCCAGCAATAATCCACCATAATGTGTGTGAGTCCCACCTGTTTTGATACTGTTCTTCCATTGTTTTAATGTCCTGATGAAAATGCTCCCCTTGTTCCTTACTCACATCCCCAAGATTCTCTGGAAAGTTGCCCAAATGGCTGTGTAAATAGTGGATCTTGATACTCATTCTACATCCAAGATCTCATGGGCTCATTAGTAGTTCTTCCATGATCTCTTCATAGTTGTCTGCTTTCTTATTCCCTAGAAAATTCTCCACCACAGTACAAAATGCCTTCCAAGCTCTTCCTTCTGTCTCTGTCATGGATGTGATAAAGTTTGGATCTTTCATAAGTGTTCTGATTTGGGGTCCGTTAAATATATCATTAATGACATTTTTATTGCCAGATGCCAAACTCTGTTGCTGAGGCCATTCATTATTCACCCAGTGCTCTGCTGTAGCTCTACTGCCCCAGTAACACGGAAAACAGGGGTATTTTGTGTACCCTCCTTGCTGACCTGAAAGAAAGTTAACCATTAAATCCATACAAATTACCCACCCATAAACATGATATTGCAACCTCTCTAGAACAATCTTGATGTTGTTATATTCTTCCTTATGTTTTACAGAATGACCTGTTGGTACCGAGTTATACTTATTTACATTGTGTTGCAGAACACATTTCAGACTTCTTTTGGAACTGTCAGTAAAAAAACTCCAATTCCTTGAACCAGAAGCTGGAAGACCGATATAGAGTAGTAACCCTTCTACATCAGTACAATAGACAAGCTGGTAATCTGAATGGAAGTACTTCTGCAGTTCTGCTTCCTTGTTGCGATAAAATGAGGCACTGTTGCTGGATTTCAACATTTGATTCTCTTGCAGTCTTAAGCAAATAGTTCAGCAGACTCTTTTGTTAGAAAAGGATCTCTAACCAAATCATTCAAATCCTGCTGAGTAAACAGAATTGGTTTGTCACTATCTTCATCACAAGGCTAAAAGATATCTGTAGTGTCTTCTTCATCACTAGAAAAAGGTGAACAGAGATCTGTGTCATCAATTTTTTGATGCTCAGTAAATATTGGTACAGGTATTTCTTCACTGTGGGCAATTGGTCAAATAGCAAATACTGCTTGTTTTTGTTATTGAAACCTTTTACATTAACAAGGCAGAAATAACAAGTCATCTAAATAATTGTTTGGTTCTCTCCAAACCACAGGCACTCCAAACTTGTGTTTTGCATTCTTTCCTTGAGACCATGATCTCTTGGTCTCCAAGTGGTACTTTAAAGTAAGCCAAATGTGCACTCTTAACAAAGTCAGTAATGTTGCACCTCTGGTTCTTCAAAGTAAAGCTCCTACAGGTAAAAGAAAATATGATATTATATTATTATTTTATATTATATTATATTATATTATATTATATTATATTATATTATATTATATTATATTATATTATATTATATTATATTATATTATATTAT
>RDPX01000043.1:3347527-3372021 GCA_003991215.1 Morbakka virulenta | reverse complement strand
TTTGTTTTTTTTTTTTTTTTTTTTTTTTTTTAGAGTTTACAAGTCGTTTTCGAGTGGCCTTGATATTCCTTGGTGTTGTATTTGGCATAGCAGCCATCCTTGCATTGATATTCATTTTACTCAAAAAGGATATGTGTAACTGCTTTGGTGATAAAAAAGAGGAGGATGCAGACGAATTGTATGGGGACGTTGAAAACGGAGATGCTAAAGAAGACAGTTATGACGACATCGAATCAGATAGGGACGAGAAAAAAAGCTTAAACGGGGAAGAAATTTTAGAGAATAACGACAGCTGGCAGTTGGATAATACACCTACCATTATTGTAACTGAGGAGCCGAATGAAGTTTCTAAGAGTAAAAAATCCAAGAAAACAGCCCTGAAGTCTGTACTAAAGAAAATAGCACGTCCTATAAACAAGGTAAGATTTGGAGGTGTGACAGAAGCAGAAGAGAGCCCACTTGTAGAAGACAATAGACCATCCGCTGAAAGTGACCCGGCGTATACACTAAGCGTAATGAGAAAAAGTGACTCGATGGAGAGCTTTGTATCGAGCGTATCTGCAATATCCACCGCAAATGCAGATGAATTTGGTGATGAAGTATCACCTGGTAGAATACAGGTTGCAGTAGAATACATAAAAAATCGTTGGACTCTGGATGTATCCGTCAAACAGGCCGATTGCTTGGTATCAACATCGAAGGAAAAACTGTATTGGCAAGCACATGTAGCTCTTTTACCATTCAAAAAGCATCGTTTCAAAACTAAATATAAATCGTCGTCAACACCTGTTTTTAACCAGACATATAGTATTGAAGATATTGCTGCCCAAGCACTGTCACAATTGTCTGTAAGATTTAGGGTTTATGGAAAAGCAGGAACAACCGGTAAAAAGAAGCTTGCCGGTGAGGCGGAGCTTCATTTAGCTAATCTTAAGGAAAGTGAATGGAGGGTAGTAGAGTGGCTTCATTTAAAACGAAAGAACACAGGGAAGAAGAATAAAAACACTTTGGTGTAGAGGAATTTCCGATATTATTTAGGCAGATATTTAGTAACAGTTGAAGACCGGTGTTAATTAATACTAATGTAATGCCGAATTTTTTTAGGAAGCAGTATAATGAGATAGTTACCTCTTTCAATAAAAGAAAAAGGAATGGGAATAATATATCAGTAGCTACAAAGATGGTAGTGCGCAGAATTCATCCAAACTTGAGCTTCTTCCTCCCTATCACGCAAGCACACACTTTTGAGATATCTTCACTTCCGTTGCTCCAAAAATTGGTTTGTATCTGCACCATGACAAGCTCTCAGTACTTATTATTTTAGATAATGCTTTCCTTGCTGGAGAGATGGACTTTTAAAAGAATTGATATTCTAAATATTTAAATTGGCAATCTTTGCTTTCAAACGGAGCACCGCTACACTATTTCTTGGTCACGCTTCAAGTGGTACCAAGATTTTTGTGTCTGTGAATGCTGGCCCGCGTTTTTCAACCTCAGGTTCGTTTCGTTGAGTAACTTCACGAAAGAATCGTAACCAACTTTTCTGGTCAAGTTCTTAGTTGTATTTGAGAATCACTCTCGCTTTGCCATTGCCAAATTGCATATTTGTTTTGATGAAATCAAACACATTTCTGTTAAAATCTCACCATCGTGCGCTGTCCAGATGTTTTTGCAATTCGCATGCGAGTGTCATATCTACAGGTATTCTTTTTTGTCCACTAAACTGTAAATGAAAATAATTAATTAAATAAACATTTAATTTTTTTTATTAAGGTCGAACGAAGACCATTAATTAAGCCGGGCTCATCTCACAGTTTTGTAGGTCTGTACCTAGATTGGAGCGCTCTGCAAGCATGGTGTACTGTCAGTTGTAATACGATTCTTCCGGTTATCCATGTCACTCTCTGCATTCGTAGTCATGTGTGACTGTGTCGAGTTTGAATCTACTTTTTTTCCCCGTCATGCAGGGTGTTCACATAATTTAATGCCTGAGGTGGGAAAACTTTGAAAACAATGAACAAGCTGTGATATAGACGGAGCCGCTCGAGCAAATTTTAACAGTATAACTGATTTCCATAAAAAATTGTGATGAACAGTGACGACTTTCGTGGGAACTGCTTACAAGAAATTTGTTCGAGATTTCTTCAAGGTGAAAAATTTTGTAGAAATGGCGAGCGATTTTCAAGGGTTTGCCTTTCTGCCTTATCATGCTTGGTGTTCGCATTTTCACACTTTTTGACTCGTATCGAATCAACAAGCCAACGCGAATCACGCGTGTCAGAGTAAGAGTTGATACTTAAAGCCCTCAGACGTAGGAAAGATGATTTCACTTGAACAAAGGAAAGTAATTTAAAGTGATGATATGACAGGGATTAAAGAATTTAATTTTTGAAAGTAATGTGTAGATGAAGAGTATTTTAAACTCTTAAAAGGAAAAAATTACGCGTGCACTAAACTAATTCTTACTAATTCCTATTTCTGTCATGACCATATGCAACTGGGCTATCATCGTTCCTATTCAGGTCGTTTTTGAACCATATATTTAACTAAGTGCGCAGTTTTTTTCCCGGGTCCCCGTTCTTCTATCAGACTTCTCATCCTGATACGCGTTTAGGTCAGTCTCAGAACAACGTTTACTCACAGAACAACGACTTTCCTTCCAAGGTCAGATCAGCTGAACCAAACATAAACGGAGGGCAAGGAAATAGTGAAATAGTGTAACAAAAATAGAGAAGATTTGATATTGTAGAAAAGTTAAAAGATAAGTGTGCACCGAACTGGATTCGATAGTAGAGGAGTAAGTCAACTACTAAACTGTCTTTACAAGAAGTTTGTTTATTGTAATGAGCGAAAATCACGAGTGGTTTAAAAGCATAATACCGTTTGAGATTAGTCAAAATAGAGAAGCGAAAGCAAGGCTAGGCTGAAACTTGTCCATGAAATATATAGCGATAATCACTGTAACATTTTAAGGGAGGTTCTCCTTCAAAATAGTTTTGTGTTTTTGACAGATTGGAAGAAATTTGAGGTATGTGGAAATTGCATACACACAGGCGATGTAGGCCCCTTAGCACTCCCACATTCGTAATCATATATCCCCTTCCTACTGTGTGCATATGTACTATCTAAATAACCCCTATTTTGCCATTAAGGTGCAAGTAGATGCATTAGGAAATAAGGTGAAATAATGTAGAATTTGTATCTTCAATAAACGCAGTTTACCACATTGTCGTTGGTATTGCAGTCAATATTCGTGCAGGTAGTGAAATTAGGATCACTAAAGGAAAAAAAAATCTTGGCCATGTCGTTATGTATTTGTTGATTTGTTTTCGTTTTACATATTGCCACAAATACTGAGCAGAATTACCATTTAAGTTCGTTATTCTTTTTACTGATTTCGAAAGGCAACAAAAACATCAGCAGGGGCTTTCACGTGTTTATCTAATGCCCATTCTCCCCAACAAAGCACGATGATGTGTACATTTGGTTTCGTTTTGTTTGGAAATAGTGTCCATAGAAATTTAGTGATCTCTTGGATAATTTGTTGATTGTCAGTACATAGCTAAATTTTGTATTATGGGAGTCAAGTGGAATTGATCACCTAACGAAAAAACTATAGCCAGACGTCTAACTTGAATTTGAATGATAAGAATTTAGTTTTAAAGGATAAAGAAAAAAATGTTGCATTAGCTGTTTTATTCTTTTTGTAATATATATTTGTAATATAAAAGCATTTTGATGATAACTTGAAATTATCCGTTATTTAATATTTATAAAAATTGTCATAATTTTCCACAGCCTTAACAACACGCTAATGTTATTTACATTCTTACACCAGACATTTTATTGGTTTGAGTAAAATTACATGCTCAGAGGTATTATTTAAAGAACAAGTCATAAAATTATTTCAACTGAATTCCTTGCTTTTTTAATGTATTTAGAAAATCTAAGTGCCCCGGAGACCAACATTTGTTATTTTTAGAGATTTTACGTCTAATAAGAACATAAGCCTCAAATTATGCTGTCAGCGAAGGTAAAAACAATAGTGCCGGTACTTGTTTATTTGGTCAGGTCAGGACTTGTATATTTGGTCAGGTCAGGACTTGTATATTTGGTCAGGTCAGGACTTGTATATTTTGTTGCAAAGAACCTTTAGCAAAAGGCAGAAAAGCGTTTCTGTGACGGCTACCTCGTTTGACCATAGAAAAGTAAGTAAAAAATCGACAAACCGAGAAATTTCAGTACTCTAGAAAGCTTGTGTACCACTTACCTTTTGTTTCATTCTGGCGGATTGAGCAGAGGGAACTTTATTATGTATATACATATGCATATATGTATGTATGAATAATATTTATGTGTGTGTGTTTGTGTTTGTGTGTGTGTGTGTGTGTGTGTGTAGTTCGGGCAGCTCAGGGGTGATCAGTGATTACATATAAATACTCACATCAATTGCCATGAAGTCAATAATGTGAGACATAGCCCAGGATGCGCAGACTCAGATTCCAGAGATTATGTACTTGTAAGTGCTCAGACCAAGAGCAAGTGAGCGTCGCACAAACGCTAGAGACACCGTCACAAATCTCAAGAGTGCTTAAAAATACAAAAGCGGAGGACCGAGTATGGTTAATATATATATATATATAAGAAAAAAAAATAAAGTAAAGTAAAAATTTTAAAAAAAGTTTATATATATATATATATATAACTTTTTTTTAAATTTTTACTTTACTTTATTTCTTTTTTTCTTACCACAGCACTACCAACACCTGAAAATTTCATCCAAATCCATTAATAACTTAAGAGTTATTGTAGACGCAAACAGACAAAAAGACAGACAGAAAGAAAGATGAAAGGACTTACACGAGCGAAAAAATAACCTTTGCGTAGGTTACTAGGACTATTATTTCAGTACTTACCCCTTATTCTATTGTTCAAATAGTTTGTTACTGTTTTGCAAACCAATTTCAGGACTTGGATAAAGAAAGATAACCAACATAAACCCTAGAAGTAGAATTTTTTTGGATCGTGCAAGATTTAAAACAACGATCCTTTGCACTCTAAAACGTTGTTCTACGACTGAGCGTTACATCGGCCCCGTACCAGGAAGAATTGGGGAACAGGTGGTGGCCAGTAATTTTTTAGTCGTACCATCCACTTAAATTGCTCAAAAAGAATTCGGAACATTTCTAATGTTTTTACGAGTCTTTGAAGACCTTTCCTGTTTTCGGAGGCAGTTTTTCTTTGCGGTTTAATTGTTTAAGGACTTGCGGAGAAAACGAAGTGATAAGGTGACAGCAAGGGATTGTTTTCATGTTGGTTTTTTTGCCAACCAGGTGAACGTAATCGTTCACATATTCAGTTTTGTCAGGCTTTTCTCTATATCATCACTACTTTTTTAGGACACGTTTAGCATTTAATAAGATATTTAACTTACAGGTGCTGTGATAGGACATAGTAATAACAACAATTGTGAAGTAGTTATACTCGGTTGGTTTTCAGAAAAAGTAAAAAATAGACGTAATTGTTTTTTATCACGCTTTTGTTACAAACAAACTGACTTTTACTAGGCACTGATTTTGTATTTTTTGTGAAGAGGTAAGGTTGTAGCCTTCATTGTTTTATATGTCTGTCTACATAGGGTGGAGTAGCATTACCCAGAATCGGTATTAATTACAATGTTTATTGTTGGCAATATATGACTTTGAAGTCAAATTGTATTCGACAAAGCCCTCTCTGTTGTTAGATGACGATAAGCGCACGTGATAAATTATAAATAGACATTTAGTCTACTTACCAGAATATTGGCAAAATTTACTCCTGAGAATAAGGACAAGTACATAATTTCAACTTCGAAATTTTATTGAAAGTTTTAATGCAGGGTTAAGGTAACGAACTTGAATAAGTATACGGGCGGCGAAAAATGTTCAAAGTTACTGCTAAATTAGTAATACACGGGAGTAACCACTGAGGAATAATATTTTGCGCTCCTTTTCTCACATAATCTATTTGTTGGCATTTTGGAAATCTTTTGCTCTTATTTCCAGTTGAATCTTTTTGCCATCCTTCCAATCTTGTTATTTTTTTCATTCATATCGAAAATTAGGCATTTAGCCCATTACTGACCTTATTCCTGCCTTGGTATTATTTTGGCAGATTTAAGAAGTTTAGCATTTTTGCCTTTTTCAGCATTAATATTTTTGGACCCTTTTCCGATCTTAAATATTTTTATTGCATTGGCAACTTTAAAGGTGAGACGTAGTACAGGTACCCCCTTACTATGATGGCAATTTTGGTCATATTTATGGGTCGAAGAGCCAGCAAGTCTATTAATTACAGGAGGAGATTTGTTGCAAACAGATGACTGATGTGAGCACCAAATCTTTTGTTCATATTGTCTGGCAATAGCCAGTTTTGTTTTGAATTATGAGAACTTAAACGAAAAAAAACAAAATGAGGGTGTATGTTTATAAGTTAATAAATTTACGGATTACGAAAGCGATGCTGATCATGCTGACGTAGCATAGCATGGCCCACATACTACAACGGATAAAAAACAAATGGTAAAATTTTTAGATGTATTTACTTTAAGAATTGCTTTAGAAGTACCTGTATTCTGGTAATATTTGTATTTGGAATTTTCTTTGTAGAGTTACTAAATTTTAAAGCGATGACATTGTGTACCCGTCTCATACCCTTCTCGTTGTTTTGTAAAACAAATGTGGGGGCTAGTTCACTTGTGTGATGTGCAGTCTATTGGTGGAGTATTAATACTATTATGCGATGTAACTGGTAATTTAAGAATTCGATTTTTCTAATTTGCGAAGCTTACTGCGATCAGGTGTATTTTCGAGACGCTGACCCGTTGAATTCAGTAGCCAACATTTTTCTATACTCTATATTTTGGTGAGCACTCGTTTGAACTACCAGACATGATTGCATTGTTTTTAGGTTACAGAATATTGTTTTAGAGGTAGCAATACAGTTCGAGGTTCATAAGTTAGATATTTTTATGCCGAATTCTTAGTATAGTTTTTCTCTTAAAACGCAGCAATTGATTATAGATTTATGCCAGTGATAACCATTTTTTTACGGCTAGCACTGATTTCCAAATTGACTGGTGGTGATGGTTTGAGAGCGAGCGTTGCGAAAATTCTAAAAATAAAACATTTTATCTTTCGGGAAGTGGTATTTTTTTTAGAGCAAATGCCCGTTACGGAATATTTTAGAATTTAGTCTACTCATTTGAACTGTTGACGCTAGGGACTCAGATACGGTTTCCGGTCCTCCATATTGATTTTGGAGAGGCGGTTTGAAGTCGATGAAACAATACGAAGTGGCTTGAAAATCTAGTTGCACTTGAGCCCCGAATAGCTGTATGGCTGTGTGATGACTGAAGTGGAGTTTTTTATTTCTGCACGAAAGCACGTTTTAGGCCTAGGGTCTTCTTTGGCTTTGAAAAAGCTCATTTGTTCACCATAAATTATTTAATGGGTACATCTTTTTTCGGCTAATTTGGAGTATTTAAACCGCCGGCGTGCATCTTCTAACAATGTCCATCTTTGCGTTTTCCTAGTTCTTATTACTAACGAACAGAAGAGGCTCGTGTACGGTACTTTTTAATGAGGACAGCAAAACAAATAAACATGTTAAAAAGTTGAGTTAAAAATTACACTGCCAAGAACAACTGTTTAGTCCATTTTCGATAGTGGCCACATTTCAGCGTGGAAAGTAATTTTTACCTAAATGGAAACAAGTTTTACGCCAGTTGTGGGGGTAAATTATTCATGTTTTCGTGAACCGGTGTATTTGCTCTAATAGCAAGTGGTAGCAGCGCCCGCAAGTGGAATTTGACAGCCAACCAACCAATCACCCATCACATTTATTTTGAATTAGCGAGTTATTAGAAGCGTATTGCTAAGGAGAAACAAGACACCAACCGGAAAAAAGGCGTGACACTCGCAAACTGTTTCTGGTCTGCTACTGTTAACTTGGCCAGGCAGGTCGCAGTTAGTCAAAATTGAATTATTTAGTGAAGAAAGCTAAAGATCAAACCAGAATTTCTTTTCAACCAATATCTGTTAAGATATCGGATTGCAAAGAGGAGAACTGTTTATGACCACACACACCTTCCACAGACAGAGTTGAAAGTCCTTTACTTTGACATTTACTGCCTACGTGTTTTTACCTTTTTTCCGAATATTATTATTACACATCGTTAATAATCTTTTATAACCGTGCAGTCTTTGATTATCATGTTAGACATCCTAAAATTGTGATGTGGCTGCTTGCAGTTTTGGGGATCATCGCGTAATTCCACTCCTTCCAAACCTCGCCAACCTTAAAATGCTTTATACGTTAGGTAAGAGGTACAAGGTTAAAAGTGTAAAAACTGATTTGTTCAATTTGTTCTCACAATACTCAGTAGAACAATTTTTTTGTCTTGAAAAGAGATTATTTATTTTTTCAATGATCATAACAAATACGTTTTAATGATGAATTTTAGTACCTTCCTTTGCATTAGTAACTTGGATTTCCTGATGGAAGGAAACCCCATTTTTCAAAAATCATTTCATCCTGGCACGTAATGCGCCATTTCATCATCAAGGCTACATATTGCAAAACCATATTGAGCCTGTAGTAGCTTTTGAATGGTCACTGGCAGCTACTTCGCTCTTTGGAAGCCATTTAAGGTTCATTCGTGTTTTAAGCCACTTGGAGTATTCGACTCGGATGGTCGCTCGTCAGTTCCTCTGAAAAGAACTTCTTGGACCAGGGTTGGGCACAGATAAACTACTCATGCGTTGAAAACGGGACACGGTTTCTGTTCTAATATACAATTACTCTGACAAAAGGTCTTGTCTCATGACAGGAAGCGTTTTTTGACAATGGTTTTCGTTGAGATACTAGAGGATCAACACCAAACCTGCCAGTGAAGTGAAGGCGCGTGGTGCCATTGTTTTCCAAAGTTCTGTACTTGTTCACTTTATTCCTCATAGAAGATTCAGAAGAACCTCTTGGAAATTTCAGACACTATACTTTCTCTTAGCATATATGCAAGGCAAGAGAACTAATTTCTTGCTAATTCTCAATAATATTACACTTTTTTACTGTTTTTCTCGAATCGAACAAATTTAGAACGCTCCAGTTCGATGTAGTCGTTTCCTCGCCATATTTACTGTGCTGGAACCAACAGTAAGGAAGACAATGATAATGGAAGATCATTTGAATATATTTGAAACCTGCTTCAGTATCAGATTCAAGCCAGTTTCTGGATTCAACTTTGCAATTATTTGAAAACCATAGCCTTCATGACATTCGGAGTCAGTGAAACTAAATTTGCGGAAGGGGACAGGAAACATTTATAAGAGAGCAAGGAGTACAAAAAAAAAAAGTTTTCTTCGTTTCATCTTACGTAGCTCCACTTTCATTTTTGAAGCGAAAAGCAATAAGAAATATTTAAATTTAAGCTAATGGCATATTTATTTCAATTTTTGAAAACAATGACACGAAGCAAGTGGAATTGAAAGTTACTTTGAAGGTGCTGAAACTTAGAAAATGAAAAACATGGCGACACATGGTATATCAAGAGCTGATTGTTCATTTTCAACACACTTATAATAAGGTAGATTTGTGTTTTAACGTGAAATAGAATAGCCTAATTATTTGATAAACTATAAAATTACATGATTTTTAAATGGAAAAAAGTTTGAGATTTACTCAAAATACTCCTAAGACTAGACGGATTCATCCTTCAAACTACTGTATAGAGCTCAGGCTTGTTTCAGTCATGAGTATACAGGTAACTAAAACAAGCCGGTGACTCCTTAGCTTCCCTTTTCTCGGGATTTGATGTGATGCAATGTGGTCGCTACCCTTGTTAGAGAACACTTTGTCAGTGTCTTTAAAAGTTGGTAGTTTAAGTCTGAAGTAGTCCTTTGACAAGCTCCGATTAAAAAGTCTAGGATACCAAAAATTGCTAAAGCAGACTTTTCGTCCCTACATTTAAGGTTTTTGGTCTATCTAATTTTCCATGTCTTCATTGTTTTCATGATATAAAGTCCGTCCACGCCATTGCATTTTATGAGTAAGCTTAGCGATTCTTTAGACAACACTGGTCTTGAATTGTCAATGGTTTTCTACCGCGCCTCTGTCCTCTTGTATTCATTTCTATATGTTGGCAGTCAATGTGCATGCCAATTATTCAATCTTCAAGTGGCGGTTTCTCAACACAAAATTCAGCTTGAATCCTTGTTTGATTATTTCCAAGATCACGGTAGAAGCTGGTTAAATTATTTTTATCAAATCTTACCAGAGTTTCCAACTGGATCATGATCTTGCACAGATTATTGAATCTTTACCCAGGTACCCTTTTAGTGATACGGATGCATATCCTTTGTTTGTTCTCTGATCTTTGCCTCAGAGTGTGCTTTGGTAATATATTTTCTTTCTTCGTGGTTTAGAAGATTACGTCGTAGTAACTGTCAGTATTGAGTGTGTAGGTAGTGCTGATGTGGGTAATCCTTACTCATTCAGCGGTATGTCTGATGTTTCTTTTGCTGCTTCTCAAAGAGCAAATAATTCCGGTAAAGGAATATTGCTGTTGATTAATCGTTTGGTGCAAGAAGGTTTTTTGAACTTATTCCCTCTTCGAGCCTAGGACTTTAAAACTTTTTGAAAATCTGAAATCAAAGCTCGTAATCTGTCGAGCCCACATCTTAATGATATGATGCTGAAGGTGTTCGGCAAAAGTAATCTAACCGCTCTATTTGGTTGTTTACTGCTAACTCTACTCGGAATGGTTCAGATATATATCTACATGGCTTTCTATTTCGCACCGGCCAAGTACTTGATTCTGTAAGTACAAGCCCTACTTTGTTGCTTAGGTGCTACCGAGTGTCGACCATTTTAAAGCATCTGGTCTCGACAACATTTTAAAACACTGTGCTGAAGTTATCTTCTTTTCTCTCTCAGTTATTGTCTTTTCCTTGCTACGTCTTGTTTTTTATATCTCTGCAATCCTAGATTAGGCTCTTTCGAGCAGATTACTGCTGGTGATGAGGATGCCGCTCGTCTGCATTTACTTTGTTTCTTTCAGCCTTGCTGATCGTTTCCCTCCAAAAGTGATTTAGTTGGTAATACCCTGTTATCTCCTGAAGTGCAGACTCGAGAGAGTGTTCAATCTGCTCGAAGCTTTTCTGCTGCGTTGTTATGCACAGATCATTTGCATAGATGAAACGTTCACAGTTGGCTGGTTTTGGTTGGTCATTGGTGTATATATTAAAAGGTGATGGAGCAAGGACACTTTCCTGTGGGAGCCCATTCGTTTGACTGAACCAACGACTTTTGTTTTCATTCATGGTCACAAAGAACCTTCTATTTGTTAGCGGACTCTGGATGACCCTGCAACGTTTTAGGTCTTGCGTCATGTCGTACATTTTCTTGATCATTAATCGATGTTGGATTGTACCGTATGCTGCTGTAAGATAAAAAAACCCAGCACCAGCATTGAGTTTAAGTTGGAACCCATCCTCAATATGCTGAGTGAGCTTGAGACGTTGAACAGAGCAGGATTAACCCGGACGAAAATCAGGTCATCAGTGGGTTTATTCTTTTGAGAATCAGTCTCTCGAACAGCTTGTACCTTATACACAACAGTGCTATTGGTCTGTAGCTTTTTGGAGACATTGGATCTTTCCCTGGCTTTAGAATGGCTACTACCTTGACTCTTCTCCATACTGTTGGGATCTGGGCTGTGAAGAGACATTGATTTAGCATTTCCAAAAGCAAGTTTAATAATGCTCGTTCACCGAGGTGGGTGAGCATTTCCGTGAGAATGTCGTCTTGGCCCGGGGGCTTTCTTTAGGTCTTTTAGTCCAAATAGAAGCTCCTCCATTATGAGGTGTCTTGTTGTGAACAAGATATTCTGCTCCCTTTTCGGTACCAAAGTTGAGTGGTGCAGACCTGATGGTTTACGACTATGCCCTGATTTGCCATTAGTAACAAGTTGTTTTGCTACGTCGTTCGGAGAAACATTTGTAACTGCAGAAGGGATAACATTGTCCCAGTTGAGGCGCTTTATCGTGGCCCATGCCTTTTTGCTATTCTTCGTCATATTTGTGTTTTCAATTAGATCTTGCCATTATTTTCAAGCCTATGAGTGCTTTGCCCAATTCCAGTGTGTTCTTGGAGGAGTCTGTAGAGCCTCTCATACTCCTCCAACATTTTGGATGATTCTGTTGATGCCCGCCATGTATCCATGTTTGCATCCCCTAGCTATATGGGCTCTTGCTTACTACTTTTTTTTGGACAAATTTGGCATAGGTTTTTGGTCTTGGCTCAGTGTCATTCAAGAGTTCGTCAAGGGTCTTTGAGCACTGGTCCCACTTGGCTTTCTTTAGATTAAAGCGCCTCTTAGATGATGTAGTTGGTGGCTTAACAGTAGCACTTATAGTGATCGCGATTGGCCGATGTTGCGATCATGGGTTGGGCCTAAGAACTTGCTTCTCACAGAGATTTGCGATCCACACACTTGTGAAGGAGAGATCAGAGTTATATCCCCTTTTTCAACGTCCACTATCAAATAATTTCGGTAGTTTTTCATCATGAATCAGACAGAGGTTGAAGGCGGATATCCATTCTTTAATTAGCACCCCATTGGAGTCGGTGTTTTGGTAACCCCAGAATTTATTGTTGAAGTTAAAATCTCCAATAACAATGTGATATTTCCTCTTGCATTGCTTGGGTATTCTAGGTGCATGGAATGTTTCATTAGGTGGTTTATAAACGAATATAATAAGGACATCTTTGAGGCAGGTAGAAATGCATTCTGTATTGTCACAGACTCTTTCAGTATGAAGCCTTTCGATATTCAATGTTGGTGTGCAGAAAATGGCATACCCATATTTTTCATGTCTTATCTCAGCCAGACGTTTCATCCCAGTGATAGAGGGTCGTTTGCTGGACTGCTTCAGATGGTTTCTTGCAAGCATATGATGCCATAGTTACAGGCAGCCTGTGAGATGAGTTTTGACTTCTCGTCAGTGTCCCTCCACGTTGAAGGACATTATTGCCAAAGATGATCCTGATAAGGACCCGTGCTTCTGACTTTGGTGGTCAGGCATTGGTGAATGTATCAGATTCGTCAACAGAGTGAAAGAGTGTCGCAGGTGATTACAGAGATTAACCTACTGATGTCGTTTCCCAGGATGCGTCAACATGGAGACTTTCTGTATGCATTACATCCTTAAAGTAGTAAACAAGGAATTTAAATGGCTCATAAACAACATGCTGCTTGGTTTTCTTTAGGTTCTTTGTTTTCTTTGTATCTGATCTTTCGCAGCTTTCGTTGTACTACTGATCTCCCTACCATTATCACAGATACCATCCACCGATTAAGAGATAATTGTAAAGAGGGTTCCACTTTAGCTCGATCTATTATATATGTAATTAAAAGCACCTTCTAGCTTGTAGTAAAAAAACAGCAGTACAAATTTAATTAAGGAGCTTCACGTATAATTGTATGCATATACTGTAATTGCTGTAGTAAACATGACACGTCGTAAGTACTCGCTGACGGGAAATGGCTTACACAACAGCCTTTGTCGTAAGTGTAAATATCAGATTTTACCCTTTCGCAGCAATCATTTCTAGCCTGCAAATTTGCTCGTAATTTAGGATACAACAGGCTTACCTTGTTGAGCAACTACACATTCTGCGCGTTGCATTTATACAACCACATTCCAGGACAAACGCAGTTAGGTTGTTCACAATTGAAGTAACAGTGAACAGTTGAAGATAGCAACCCTAACAATCGTTGTTCAAAGTTGCCATTGAACTTATCATGTTAAAATTGCCTTTATATCAAACATAGTCATCGCTATTGGGTGACTGATTTTCCAGTATTTTCTTTTTACTATCATTCATAATTCTGATCATGTTATCCAGTTTGCATTCCATAGTACTCTACTACATGAACAAACCTTATTATTATACGTGCAGTTCATTTATTTACATTGCTTGCATTGCCACTGACCCACAAGAGAGGCTAAATAATGGCCTTGTAGTGTTATGGTCGGAGGGAGCTGGCACAAACGTACATTGTAAACAACCCATGTTGAAGCTATTCCCTACACTGGATACACAGATGTTAAATATTATACTATTTCAAGCGCAATCCAACCTAAAGAATGCTAAGAATTTTTTATTTTATCTTTTCTTTTATTAATTAGTGGAATTACTTTTTATTTCTTCGTTGAGAGGTGTGATCATTTTCCCCCCGAGTAACTAGTTCAATATATTAGACACAGACATTTAACCATGGCGTGTGTCTAAGAGTTTCTGGTCTTCTGGTCACGCCCTGACTGCGCAGCAGTCCTCGCCCATGGTATAGTCCTCGAGAATTTAACATTTAAAACAGACGTTTTCTTCTACTTACATGATGTGTAAGACCAATTCCCTAAATATAGCAATTGTATTGGTAAGGCAGAGTCAGCCAAGATCTGCGTCGAAAACTACGGTGTTTCTTTTTAAAAACTACATCAAGAAGTAATATAAACATTACCCAGAACCTGTAAATACTATTTAACAAAATAATGACACCATCATTTTTTGAACATTAGTCGTTCAAACTTTGAAAAATTTTTTAGACAGTAGTAATGACATTAATGTGATAAATTTTCAAAATAAGGCGTTTCCCCATTGGTATAGTTTATATAGGTATACAGCGACAAAAACGTTAAAAAAACTTACTGGAACCAACGTTTTGAAAATAAAGTTACACAAATGTTGCTTTTAACCCTAAATTTTAAAAATTGAACAAATAATTAGTTCCTCCTGTTATAAGGAAATACAAAAAGTAATCCTATCTTGCCTTAGAAAGAACATTGTTAATACAATGTTTTATATAATAAAATTGCGCCTGTGCTGATATCTTTTACTTGAAATCCAGGATAAATTCATTTTTCATTTGTCCTCAAAATACAATCAAAGGGTATAAACATATATTACACAAGGAAAGAAAAGATGTATAAAGTACTTCAGATTTGAAACCTGAAGACCAAAAAAGGGAATTTAGCGGGACAGATTAATCGATAAACTAAATGGAATGAGGAGGATGATCTTACAGTAAAATGGCATTATGTAAAATATCACCATTATCAGCATAGCTATAGGCATCTGCGTAATATGTTGACAGTAGTTGGAGCAGTCTACAAATTGGACAACAAACCAACTTACTGGTTGTGCCAGAGTAGAATTCTTAAAACAGTCAATAATAATTCCATCAATTCCAAGGTAGAAAATTAGCATTCTTTCTTGTGAGCGCAAGAACGTGCCATAACACCTGATTTTTTCAGTTTTTTTCGTTGGTCAGAGAAATATCCGAAAAATCTAAATTATCCTCTATGTTAGTACGGTTGACATTTTTTGCAATAAATTGTTACTAATAGTAGTAGTTGAATGATCCTTCCAATTAATTTTTTTAACTGTCATCAGAAAACTGCCTTTATCTTCTTCTTCCTTCTTCTAGCTTTATCCCAATTTCAGCGTGGGGCCGCTGCGGTAGTCAATTTCCTCCACGATGTTCGGTCCAAGGCCTCATCCTCCTCTGCCCCAACTCTCTTCGTCCTTTCGGATGCAGTGCATCTACCTTAACTTGGGGCGTCCTATTCTTCTGCCACCAAGTGGTGCCATCTCCATTACTCTCCGGCAGGCATACTTCTTTTCCTGCCTTTTAAGATGCCCGAACTATCCCAACCTTGCTCTTCTCCATCTCTCTCTGATGTTCTCAACACATATTCTCTTTCCAATATTATCATTTCTCACGTAGTCTCGAAAGTATTTCCACATGCCCATCTGCACATTTTCATCTCTGCCACTTCCAGTCTCTTCGTGTCTAAAACACCTAGTAGAAGAATTTCTAGCCCATATAGCATTGCTATATGGACTGCGTTGCATAGCGTTGCATATTATCAGAAGGCTGGTGTAGTATTACTGTAATTCAGACTTTTCTTCACGTGTTTAGTTAGATACAAAGTTTCTCTTCTATATCAGAAAATGTACCATCAATGTTCCAAAGAATCATGCTGTCATAAATCTATTAATAATACAGTGTTTCCCAGTCAAAGGTGAGATCTTGTGCCCAACAGTGTTCAGCTATTTCTTGTTCCTTAGTTCCACTTTTTTGAACAAATCTCTTTTTGCCCCAATTCCGTCTCACTCTAGGAACACTATTATATCTCAGCATGATATCCACTAGATAAGAGTATCTTTCAAGTATGTTGTTATTTTTTATAGAGCATATAGATTCAAATTGATACTACTAGCACTTCCAAACAGAGAGGTGATGATGCTATTACCAGCCAAGACTGCATGGTGTGATGTATTACTTAGGTACTCGTCAGTGTGATTTGGTTTCCAGTGCATCACTGGCAGATCCTAGAGAAAATTTAAGTAGGTTCGATGTGTTGATGTGGGAAAATGTTTCAAGGCCACACCCTTTACTTTGGCAGAAAAAGGGAAACTACCATTTTTTATTTTTAAAAGAGAGACAAAACTGAATGGGCAACGAATGATAAAAATAAGAATCCTGCCAATTAAAATAACGTCTCATCACAAAAAGTACAAACAACGATATACCAGCTTTCTGTCCTCAAAATGTCAGGTTAAATCATTTGTTTACCTGCTTAAGGCAGGGATTTTATGGGGGTGCCACCCTCTCACTGTCTTAGGAATTTTGTCATAATTTAGGTTTAAATACGTTAAATATTTCAACCAGATAATAATGGTGGACAAGGCAAATGAAGTGTTAGTAACCAGCAAAAGTTCTTCAAGATAACGATAGACAAAGGGAAAGTGATCAATAATGAGAGCAACAGTATGGATGAAATATTTTGTGAGAAAGAAACGCGTTAAAAGGTAAATATATTCTCAGTTAAGGTTCTACTCCTTCATTTTTAACAAGGGCACCTTTTAATCGTATTCGTCTGGGGTTTTAGCAGCAAATATGTTAAGTATACTTCCATAATTGGGAGGAATAAATCTGTACAAGTACATGACAGCTAATCGATTTGGTCGTTTTTGTACTCCTTTGTAATCTTTCAGTCCTTTAAGTGAGGAGTTGGATCTCTCAAATTCACAAATTGTCGCACGTATATTTCCAAGCATATGCAGGGAGATGGAGATAGGAATATTTTTTTCAGATTGCTAATTCCGTTAACTCTTGTTGCAAGGTCTTTAGGAAGGGAACTTTTAGTTTGTCTTCTGCAGAAGGCCTCTCACATATGCATCTCAGTTTCTAGGTTACAAAACATTAATATATCATCTTCATACAATTTAAAGAATTGTTTTGAATCATCCTTCCATGACACAAGAATTTGTATTTTATTTATCTTTCTATTAGTCTTTTGGGAATTATTGCTAAATCTCTCCTTAAGTTGCTATTTTTGTCTGAAAATCTTCTCTGAATTTGACTTATAATGCGATCAAGAAAAGGAATTAGTACTACTCTTCTGTAATGTTTTTCTGGGGTATCATCAAAAAGGTTAGCTCTGAGTCTTTGAACGTTACAAGTTATTGGAATACAAAGCTTTATGATAACTCTCATTCACAAGGCTTATGAAAAACAACCCACATGGAAGTTTTAAAATATTAAAATCTTTAACCTCCATGTTCTTTTCGTGTGCTAATTGAATTGTATTGACTATCAGATGATCCTCAGTGTCAAGTGCTGCAAGCAAGCTCGCTGAGTCGTGCTCAAATGACGCCACTACGAACATAGGAGAAAAGTGCAGTAATCTGGTAGTGCACAAAATTTACATTTGAAGGGGTCTCAAGTGGGCTATTTTGTTTGCAGCTAGAACAGAATATTATAGCAGATCATTATGGACACGATCAGGTTCCTTTCTTCAGCAAAATATAGTTGGTTAACAGAATTGTCATGGTTACAACATGGTTTCTTTCTTTGTCAATACCATATTCAGAGACAGACGACAATGTCAGAGCAAACGTTGGAGCCAACGTCTTCGATACCACGGGGAACAAATGTTATTGCTGGTCTCTTAAAAATTTGACAGGTTTCCGGAAACCTTGGAGCCCGGTCTAGATCCACCACTACCGCAGGCAGTAGCAAAAATGATGCATTCTGCTTACTTCTTTACCAGAACATCAATGAAGGAAATCGTCTTTCTTCTTCAACTTCAGAATCTTTTTTTATTACAGGAGTATCATGGTGAGGATGTCCAGCGGGCTTTTCACAGGAACACGTTACCTAATCATGAAGAATGAAAGGAACCTATGAAACGAATGTCTACCCTATGTTAAGAATACCAGTGATTACATAAGACGAACTATCTAAAAACACAATATTCGGTGTTCTTTTTTCATAATATCCACCCTGGAGAAGATACTGCAAAAACCAAATGGCTCAGCGCCCTTTAAAGAGAGGAAAAAGTTAGTTCACAGATTATATTGTTAGGACTGACCTGCCTCCTTAGTTAGTGAAACAAAATGTCCCCTGGGTCAAATGAAGCACAGGAGAACTGCTCAAAAAGGTGGCACTAAAGAGTTATGAAATTGCAGAACACTGCTAGACACAAAATCACACCTTTGACTGGGAAAATAAGGAGGTTATAAACAAGAAAAGAAATACAACAAAAACAAAAATTCCCAATCAATTTTTTAACTGTGCAGCTATTACATCAACAGTATATCTCATATTCTTTCAGAATTATAACTTCCAACACAACAAACACACGGTAGATACGGCCGACTCCTCAATAACTTTATTCACGTCACCACTTATATTCACATTGTCAAAGTATAAAGGAACTGTAGCTAATCACTTTAGTAGCCTGATTAAAACGGAGATATATCTCTAGAATCTTAGCTCAGAAACGTCTTACGACTCTTTACGTAGACAGATATTTCATTATTACAGTTTGGATACAGTAAAAAGTGTAAAATATTGAGAAGAAACGCATTAATGGTTTTTCTGTGATAAAAAAGTACATTACAGACTTTTGCTTGTTTCTACTGCTAACTGTTGTGTTGTTTGAACAGAACATACTTGCAAACAACTTTCCTGAAAGAGGACTTGTATACATATATATACATATATATATATATATATTTTTTAACGCTATTGCGTCACTAGGTAACCTAGGATAAGTATGTCTACGTCTCAAGTCCGGACCAGGACCTCAGAGGCGCAGAACAAGGCGCAAGATTGATGCGGTGCCCAAAAGTACTGAAATCTGAGCACTTGCAGCAATATTAGGGATCTGCAATGTTTCAAATGCTATATACATATATATATATATATATATATATATATATATATATATAAACCAAAAGACCCAGCGTCACTTAGAGAGAGGAAGAACATAGTTTACAGATTACATTGTTAGGACTGACCTGCCTCCTTAGTTAGTGAAACAAAACTTTCCTTGGGTGAGTTGGAGCACAAAAGATATGTTCAAAAAAGTGGCACTAAAGAGTTACGAAATTGCAGAACACTGCTAGACACAAGATCACTCCTCTGCCTGGGAAAATAAGGAGATTATAAACAAGGAAAGCAATACAACAAAAATAAAAATAGTGTATATATATCAACTTCTCAAAGTAGTATTNATATATATATATATATATAAACCAAAAGACCCAGCGTCACTTAGAGAGAGGAAGAACATAGTTTACAGATTACATTGTTAGGACTGACCTGCCTCCTTAGTTAGGGAAACAAAACTTTCCTTGGGTGAGTTGGAGCACAAAAGATATGTTCAAAAAAGTGGCACTAAAGAGTTACGAAATTGCAGAACACTGCTAGACACAAGATCACTCCTCTGCCTGGGAAAATAAGGAGATTATAAACAAGGAAAGCAATACAACAAAAATAAAAATAGTGTATATATATCAACTTCTCAAAGTAGTATTAGCTGTCCTACGATTAGGATTAGTTCATATATAGGCCTACAGTAGTTTTTCTCTACACCTCCATGAAACTAAAACCTTTACACAGTGATTGAACTCATGTCAAACTCAACAATAGTTACAGAAAGCCAATAATTGTAACTGAATTGTAGGAATTCATCGCACACTATTTCGAACCTAATGTTTACTATTATTATTCTCTCCCTATTGTTATTCTCCTTGTGTATATCATGCAATTAGATTAGATCATCAGCTGGAAATAAGAAAAAGGAAAAAAGAGCAGACTGAATTTTGAGTACTATTAATGGTGAATGTAGAGCAAACTGTAATGTTCAAAGCAACTGCAATGTTTCACTCAGAATTTCGTAAAGTAGAACTATAACAATGTGTGATTGCTAAAGCAACCTGAACAGTCTAGTAGGATGTTTTATTTTTCTTGACGTAAATAATTGGACTTCTTTTAAACAGGGAGCTTTTCTACAATAACTGATTATAACAATTCATTAGGTTAAAAAATCCAATTATTTTCTGAATTGATTTTCATGCTGTTTAGCTAATGGATATTTCTTTACCAATTCTAAAAGCTTAGGTAACAAATTTTAAATATTAATAGATCTATTACTGATTATAAGAATTAAGTACAGATGCACAGCTTGGTCTTTTTTATCATGTTAACAAATTGTACAGATAAACTATATAGAACAATTTAAATGTTGCAGTACCATTTCAACGTGTATTATTAAAGTTTATGAATAACTTTCAAAACATTTTGGTAAAGAGTAGTAGACAAACTTTACATCAGGATTTCTGTTGTTGCTGTAAAAATTAAAAACAGTCGCAGCCGTTTTGTGATTCCTTCTGCTGGACAACATTTAGTGCGAGGAGTTCAGGGGTTCAAGCGTTAAGATTAAAAATTATTAAAAACTTCAATTAGTAGAAAATGTCCGAAAATAAGAAGTTATCAAAATGATATTGTGTTCACATAACATGGGTGCATGTTTGGATTTGTAGGAGTGCAAAATCCAACATATTTTCTTCATAGTGTCTTGTATATCCATATAACTTTATGACTGTAAATTTTGTGGTACACTTTGACATCATGTAACTAATTTAACTTGTGTAAATTATGTATAAGAGCACTTGATTGTAGAAGGCAAGATCAATTTTTATAAGTTCTTTGAATTTTGCAAGGGGATCCTCAAAATAAACAGATCACCTCGTATTTTGGTAAATAGTATAACCTTCGTCTGCTTTCTTAGTCGAGATCACATCATAACATAAGGACACTACAAATGACTATTTACATATATTATTTTTTCAACATTACTTTACCATGTCAGTAAATGCCAGCAATATGTGGGTTTGTTATACCATCTTTGGCCTTTGACCAACTTATAGACGATCGAGATGTCTTTTTAAAATTTTTTGTGACATTACTGTTCCCGTATGATAATGATCAAACCTGACTTGTAATTTTGTAGACGTTTACTTAATGGTAAGGCGGGTGAGTAAAGCTATAAGTATTTTTGAGCAGATGATACCTAAAAACCACTGAGAACATTTGATAAAACGTTTGATAATATAGTGAATCAATAAGCAAAAATAAATAAATAAGCACAAATAGTTCCAAATAGTGACATGCATACGCACCACAAAAAAGCGAGGTGGCAATAAACAAAATGGCTGATCTCAAAGTCTCGAAAGGAATGGAAAATCTTTTAGTAGGAAAAGGTCTACTGAACAATAACGTATGTTATAAAGTCGATGAAATGCAGCACCGTGCTGACAAAATATCGATAATGGCTATGCTGCACAAAATGTATTAAATTTATTTAGAGAATATTTTGGTAATAGAAGAGAAGATTAAGCACAGTCTTGTCTGTGCGGAAATATCAAATATAAAAATCCATGCATTTACTTTAGTTACAACACATCCAATCGCATTAATGCAAACAGTTAACTGCTATATCTGCAGATGAAGCTGAGTTATCTAGCTATTAGAAATTTAGAAACAAACACCCTAAAACTACGAGTTATTAATAATCTTATGTCGTCATTACGCATAAAATAGAGATTCGCCTGAAAGTCGGACATTACACATTGAAATAAAGAATCACTGTGATTTATGACTGTAATAATAATATTTTTATCCTCTGTAAAAGCCTTTTAGAAGAAGTTTGATTTAGCAACATTTACTTGGAAAAAGGCCCCATTCAGGCTGGAGAATTCTGTTGTTACCTCCAAATACATGGTAAACTGATAAAAAGAGAAAAAAATGTTGGAGAATAAGGTCTACTACGAGAAAAACAGTTCTAACTATTAAATTTCGTGAATCTAAGAAAAAGGAATAGCGTCGATTTACTGGAATGACGGTACACTATAAAAATTATTTCAGAGATGATTGAGGGGAGCAAGTTCTTCAACGGACGACAAAAAATTGGTCTACAGTTTTGGTTTCTAAGCGAAAACATTTTTGCTAGCAAGAATAAAACTCAAACTACTACCTGGTCTAGCAATTCCATAGTGGTAGAAACCCTTTTATTCTGAGGGAAACTAATGTAATATAGCGCTTTATGGGACGTTATTCTAAGTAAAATAAAGGATTCTTTGCACAGCTACAAGAAGGAAAGAGATAGTGTTGTTATCATAAAAGTGTTAGCCAGCAATAGATTCAAGAAGATGGTGAAAGTTTAACAGAACAAGAGCTATAACAAACTCTAACTTTCCCACTGGCTTGGATCTGAAAGCAGCCCGATACAGTTGGAGAATTTGGACGGCCGTTGGTAGAGTTAGACGATACAGCCTATAAGACTCAGTGGAGACATCGTTGATCAAGACAATGCTTGACGTGATGAGCTCAGTGGAAGCCAGAGGAGTTTTATTTTGTCATAAGTCGTAAAATGTTTCTAAGCTATGTTTCGAAAAATGCTTTTTCCGTCTCCCAATAACATAAACCTAAGGAAGATACTGCCAAAACCTAAAAATCCTGTTCTCTTTAAAACGAGAAATGATATTTTTTACAAGCTACATTGTAAAGACTGTATTGCCTCTATATTGGTAAATCAAGTCCTTACTTGGTAGTTTGTTTGTAAAGGTTGAGATTTGGAATAAATTAGAAAATGTAGTAGAGGATAGAATAATTCAGTTGCAGCTTTTGCCTGATTTGAAGGCCGACTCTTTTCTCCTGTTTTTGGCCACGTTGAGGTGTAAGGAATTCAAACTGTCATCTTAACTATGCTTTTTTTTACATGTTAATACTTTTCTTGTATTATTTTCTATATTTCCTCTATTTTTCTCTCTCTTTTGTGTTGAATACTGATAAGTAAAGAACGAACTTCAATCTTAATGATATCCTTTTTATGTCAATAACATGAATATGCCATATTTTGCGTTTCAACTACATAAAATGTATTAGTAGCATAACCCTGCCCTTTGAAAAGGCCACAGTTTAGGTTTCACTACCCAAAATATGTTACAAAAGTGAAAAAGCTGTATGGCAGCCCAAAGTACAGAACAAATATTTGTCGAGATATGAAATTAGCAACCCATGGCCGTCTAATTCATAATTCTGGAGTAAATTACCTAACAGGTAACCACAGAATCAATCAACAATTAGAAAACAATTACTCAATTAACAATTACTCAATTAATTAGAGTTAATCACCAATTATACTGCTGATGTCTGCAAAAATTAGGGTTCACATGCATCCCAGTCACAGAGTCATTAATCATACTGCAGAGATTCGCTCAATTAAAGGTCTCATTTTTGCTAACAATGCATGTAAATGTTATCGTCCCAGTTATCCCTCGTAAAAAGCAAGTATTTTGAGGTTCTCAAGTTTCCATTTTATTCTAAATAAATGGCAATTTGTTGTTTTGCAAAGCTTGTCGGTGGCAAACATCAGTGTCAGGTTTAACGGCATCTTAAATCTGCCAAATATGTACTGGCCATGGTGCAAGGGCTCCAAACAAGCAATACCTCATAACATCATCTCAGACAGCGTCAATCAGGTCTACAATTAGCAATGTCTTTGCGAGGGACATACGGAAAGGCGTGAGTTCCAGTAAACATTTCACTCTTCAAGCTAAAAAATTCCGAATTCGAGACTTGTTACACAAGTACATTAGCAACAGTAAACTCGACGAGTCATCTTCTCCTGAGAACTAGTTTAAATCATTGTAGTAGGATATTCGGTTTAGTTTGGGTGAGAAAACCAATTCTAAAAGCCAATCAGTTGCAATCTTTAATGTTTGGGTTTTTGAGTGTGAAATCATCAGCAGCCAGGTATTTCATAATCAATAATAACAATAACAACAACAATACTACTACTACTACTACTACTACTACTACTACTACTACTACTACTACTACTACTACTAATTTTTTTAAACTTCAAGCATATATTTTTCTATGTTATCACTTAATACAATTGTATGCCGTGTATACATTACATCATTACCCTAAGAAATACCACTCACTATAAAGGCATGGTATCAGGGACGCACAGAATAACGTAGTCACCAATAAAGGAGGGGAGGCTGATCCCATGTCTTACTACGTTGACAGA
>RDPX01000043.1:3278088-3340959 GCA_003991215.1 Morbakka virulenta | reverse complement strand
AATTTTAATAGATTGATGACAGAAACAAATTTAACACCTAAATGGTTCTATCAAGGCACTATCTATTTACTTGCAAAAACTAATGACACTGCAAACTCAAAAAACTACCGTCCCATTATCTGCTTGTCGACCTCCTTTAAGTTGTTGACATCTATATTAACTGAAAGAACATATACACACATGGAGGAAAATAACATCTTTTCGATAGAGGAAAAGGGCTGCAAAGACCATCTTCTTATAAATAAAATGATATTGGAAAGTGCGAAATCAAAACATCGGAACTTGGGTACTGCATGGATCGATTATAAGAAAGCCTTTGATAGTGAACCTCACTCGTGGATATTGCGTTGTCTTGAACTGTTTAAAGTATCCCCTACCCTTATTAATTTTCTTAAAACATCTATGAAACTATGGGAAACCAATCTTCTTCTTTCTCACTCTGATGGTGTCTTATCTTCCCTAGGTATGCGAATCAAAAGTGGAATTTTTCAGGATGACTCTCTATCTCCCCAGTTATTTTGTACGGCACTGATACCTTTGTCTCGACTATTGAACGAAACAGTTTATGGATATAAAATCGATGAAAATAAAATAAATCATCTCTTTTACATGGATGATTTGCTTGTAATGATGGAGAACTTGAAGGACTGTTGAAAACAGTAAAAGCATTTAGTGATGATATAGGAATGGAATTTGGGTTGGACAAATGTGTAAAAGCCACATTTAAGCGCGGCAAGTTAGTTAACACCAACAAGACTGAGCTTGATGACGACACAGTAATCATCGAACTCGACCAAAAGGGGACGTACAAATACCTGGGAGTCAACGAAGGAGATGGAATACAGCACTCACAAATGAAAGAGAGGATTAGAAAAGAATGTATTCGCAGAGTTGGGTCCATCTTGAAAACAGAATTAAACTCAAAAAATAAAATATCAGGAATCAACACCCTAGCGATACCAGTAGTAACATAGTTTTAACATTATCAATTGGAACCTTGGTGACTTCCAAGGACTAGACGCCAAAATTAGAAAACAGTTTACTTATCACAGGATGCACCACCCAAAATCGGACAGAGACCGGTTATATGTTCCTAGGGTAAAAGGAGGTAGAGGATTGATACAGTAAGAGCTCTCACATAAGACTTACATTATAGGGCTTTCTCAGTACTTGGACAATGCTGACGATTGGAAGCTCCAATTGGTGAATTTGCAGGAAAACTAAAAAAAACTGCACTCTGTTGTCAAAGAATCCCAAAAATTTTCTCGTGAACTAAATCTTGAAATTGAAAACGACAATCTTACAACACTGACAAAGACTTCTAGTAAAGCAAAGAAAAACGCTAAAAATTTAGGGTTAAAACATCTCGAATCACGATGGCAAGAAAAGCCCTTCCATTGGCAGTTCGCAGCTCGGATCAATAATGCTGATGTAGATACCATTGCAACCCATCAGTGGCTCCGAAGCTCTGGACTGAAAGCGGAAACGGAAGGCTTTATTCTTGCCGCCCAGGATCAAAGCTTATTAACAAGAAATTATCAGGCAAATGTCTTGCACAGTGGTGCAGACCCAAAATGAAGATTTTGCGAGAAAAAAGTGGAAACAATTGACTTCCTTGTCTTTGGCTGTTCTATTTTAACTCCAAGGGAGTATAAAAACAGACACGACAGAGTTGGACAATACCTGCATTGGAAAATCGGCAACCACTTTTCTATAAACTCTAACAATAACTGGTACGAACACCATTCCGAACCTGTTACAGAGGGACAAAATTTTACAATTCTCTGGGACTTCCCAATTCATACTGATCGCACGATACTACCGCCCTGATATTGTCATTAAGGATAGGAAAAACAACACCTGCCTCCTCGTAGACATAAGCGTACCATCAGGTAGAAATGTCTCCGCCAAAGTGCAAAATATAAGGAACTTGAAATTAAAATTGAAAAGATGTGGCACCTAAAAACTAGAATTGTCCCTGTAGTGATAGGTGCTTTAGGCCTGACAAAGAAAGGGACTAGTGAATAGCTTCATGAAATTCAAAAAATGTCATTAAATAGTACAAGGCATGTACTACGAAGGACGCCTACTATCTAGAAATTGACGTCTTTACCACCTCCTCACCTTTTTTTGTATATATTTGTGTCTTGTATTATTATGATTATTATTATTATTATATTTGTGTAGCTGATGTTTGTAAATTGTCTTGAATAATATATATATATCTTTATATATATACTTTTATATATATACCTTTATATATATATATATACCTTTTTATTCTTGTATAATAGATTTTTTTAAACAGAACATTTTATTATTATTCTCTCTTTTCACAAAAAAAGCCCTTCCTATTTCACTCACCCTAGATTTCTGATAGTGATCTGGTGTTAGAACTTACACAACAACTGAAAGAGAAAATCTTTTCATGATAATAAGGACAATAATAATGTCCAGAAAAAAGGTAACTAGCCCAACAACTACAGACAAATCAAATGCCCGACTAATGTGGAAGGCACTGACTGGGATCTTGGCCGAAAAACTCTAGGAGCATCTGGAGACAAACTACCTTATCTAAGATGAACAAATGGGTTGCCGAAGAAGAAAGAGAGGGGACTTAAGACCACCTAATGTTGGACAGGATAGTACTAAAAGACACGCAAGACCAACCTAGCAATGGGTTGGATAGACTATCAAAAGACATACGACCTGGTGCCCCATTCTTGGATACTGGGGGCCATGAATCTAACTGGCAATGCCGTGAGACTGATTGGAAATACCATGAAGATGTGGGGAACAGTGTTGGAACATAATGGGGAGAAAATGACATGATGATGTGGTGATTATCAGAGGCATCTTCCAAGGAGATTCCTTGTCACCACTAGTGTTTATAACATCATTAATCCCACTGTCAGCTATCCTCGGGGACGCGGCTGATTCAGATTCAGGGGCAGGCACAAAGTGAACCATCTCGTATTTGTGGACAACCTGCAGCTATACGGAAAGTTAAAAGACGAGCTAGAAAGCCTGGTAAACACTGTCAAGACATTTACGGATGACATCAGAATGAGATTTGGGATACAGAAATGCGCAACACTGGTGATGCGAAAGGGGAAAAAGATAGAAGACAAAAGACGAGCAATGCCTGACAACCAAGTAATCAGTAACCTTGGAGATGCGGTGTATAAGTATCTAGAAGTTACCGAAGCGGACGAGATTAAGATGAAAAACATGAAAGGAAAAGTGTGAAAGTAGTACACCCGAAGAGTAAAGAAAATAATGGAATCGCGCTTGAACGGAGAAAACTGCATTACTCTACCTACCAAGGGTAGAGGGCAGGAGAGGTATAATATCTGTGGAAGAATGCATGCGACTGGAAAAGGCTAGTCTGTCAGATTATGTGAAGAGGAAGTGGCCTGAGGAGAGAAGGGAGCTAGCGGACATGTTCTTACGAGACAACACCAAAGTAGATCTGAAGAAAGACCAGAGAAAACAACGAAAGCAGAAATGGAAAGACAAAGAAATGCATGGGCAGTATCTGAGACAATAAGAAGGAACAGTAACGGGGTGTTGGAAATGGTTCAAAAACAGGAGACTCAAGAAGGAGACAGAAGGGCTGTTGATGGCTGTTCAGGGCCAATCACTACCTACCAGGGTGATGAAAGTAAAAGTGATGGGCGAGCAGGAAGAGATGTAGAATGTGTGCGAACAGACCAGAGACAGTAATGCATATCTTGTATGAGCATGAGAAGCTGGCGGAAACAGAATATAAGAAACGTCACGACAAGGTAGCCATCTTTCTAAACTGAGGGAGATATGCAAGCAGCGTGGCTTGGTAAGGGCCAACAACTGGTATGAACACAGTGCCAAGGCAGTGCTGGAGAACAAATGGGCCAAAATGGTGTGGTGGCGGTACCTGTGATGGCGGTACCTGCAGATCATAGAGTGAGAGCGACAGAACAGGAAATGATCGAGAAGTTTCAGGACCTTGCTAGGGAAGTGACAAAGACGTGGGGAACGCGCGTGAAGATGGTACCCGTGGTGATTGGGGCTCTTGGAGGCAAGCATGGACTGGACCAATGGATAAATGAGCTGAAAATGGCTGCATGTGTGGCAGACAGGCTGCAACAGACTGCCCTCTTAGGATCCGCAACATTACTCCGTAAAGTGTTGCATGCCTACGTTTGGGGGCCTTAAACGGACAACAGCGTGGAAACCAGCCATGAGCTGTGAGACGAGAAAGAAACCATAATAATAATAACAATAATAATAATAATAATAATAATAACTTGTCCTGGATATTGACATTAAACTGCATCCGGTTGTGGAGTTTCGACGTGGGAGAATGAGGTTACCCTTTGCCACAACTACCTCCTGGTCACCCTTGAGCAAGGTGTAGAACCTGTTAGCTCTCCCTGAGGCCAAGAAATTCCGGGTTGGCATCCGGCAGGGGCTAGTCTGCCTTATGGGTAGGGGGAACTCTTTAGCTTTGGCTGGCCACCCCCCTAGTGATGGTGTCACGATAAAAACACCGGTGGTTGTGCACCTTAAAACACAACCTCGCTTGAGTGGAATGATAAAACAAATAGTTAAAAACAACGGCGTGAATGGGGCTGGAGCTTCAGGTGAAGGTCTCTCGCCCGGCAGGTGTCCCCCGGTTCGACAGCGGGGGCCCGGTCGTCATCCTATGACTGTCAGAACAAAGTGGTCTAAAGAAGTGAACAAGGTTGTGATGGAATGTTTTTTTAGAAGCAAACCTTTTGATATGGACGGTAATCCAATTCGAGGATACCGCCAAAGATTGATGCATGAATGGAGGGAACGTGGAATTTTTCATGTTACTGAACAACGATTGTGTGACCAAGCTAGAGCTATCAGGAAAAATGGATGGTTATCGAAGTTGGAATTGGAAAGTATTCAGAGGATGATTGATGCAGATAACAAGGAGGAGAATGAGACTGTTGTAGAAGCTGAGGTGGAACAATCAGAAAATGTCGAAAGTGGACCTGATGAGGGAACTGATCATATCTTGCGTGAAGCATACGAGGATATTGAAAATCCGATTCCGAATGTTGAAACATTTGATGAGGAAGCACAACTGATCTTCATTCAGCTACAGAAAATAATGATTGAAGGCAGGGGTACTAGTGGTATTTCTTTTAAGAAAGTTGATACAAAGAGTCTGAATAGTCTTACAGCTAAAGTAAACAGGGTTATTGAGCTCATTGAAACAACAAATATAACCCAAACAAACAATCTAATCAAAGCTGCGGGTGTGTGGGTAGCAGACCAGCTAGGTCTCAAAGCGTACAAAAGAGGGAAAAAACAAGAACCTTGGTGGAAGAGACGCGTTGAAAGTGATATAAAACAGCTGAAAAAGGATGTTAGCTTTCTAGAAAGATTGAAAAGGGGAGAGATTCGAGATCACCGAGAAGGCAAAGCTAAATTTGTGAAGGAAAAATACCGAGTAGAACGGAAAGGGTTAACAACTGTGATTGAAGAAATAAAGCAAAGAATCCTTGCCAAAGCTGCTAAAATCACAAGATACGAGCAAAGAATAGAGCAGTATAGGCTAAATAGATTGTTTGATATTGATCAAAAGAAAGTCTACAATCAGTTAAATGGTCAGACTGGAAACAGTGATGGTCATATCCCAAATGCCGAGGAAAGTAAGACGTTCTGGAGTAAGATATGGAGTGTAAAGAAAGAGCATAATAGGGAAGCTGATTGGTTGAAGGTAATGAAAAGAGAGATGGGGAAGGTGAAGCAGAGAAATATATTGATTGACGAGAACAAAGTCAATAAGCAATCCAAAAAGATGCCCAACTGGAAAGCACCGGGACACGATGGGGTGCAAGGTTTTTGGATAAAGAAACTCAATAAGTTGCATAGCAGAATAGCGTTTCAATTGAATGAAATGCTAGAAGGAAAGAAGGATACACCAACTTGGATGACATATGGTAGAACTGTGCTGTGTCAAAAAGATGCAGCCAAGGGAAATGCTGTTGATAATTTTAGACCAATTACTTGCTTACCAATCATGTGGAAGCTAATGACTGGTATAATATCAGAGGAGATGTACTGCTTTCTAGAAAGTGAGAAATTGCTCCCAGAGGAACAAAAAGGGTGCAAGAGAAAAAGTAGAGGGACTAAAGATCAACTATTGATTGATAAGGCGATACTTAAAGATTGTAAGAAAAGAAAGACAAATCTAGCTATGGCGTGGATTGATTATAAGAAAGCTTACGATTTTGTCCCCCATAGCTGGATCTTAGAGTGTCTTGAGATATGTGGTATTGCTGGAAACATCAGGAGTTTTATTGAATTAAGTATGAAGGGATGGAAACTTCTCTTGACTTCCAATGGATCCGATCTTTGTGAGTTGGATGTCAATAGAGGCATATTCCAAGGAGATAGCCTTTCTCCATTGATTTTTGTCTTGTGTATGATCCCACTCTCCCTACTCTTACGAAATGTAAAGGCATCCTACGAATGGGGTCAAAGTAAATACAAAATAAACCATTTACTTTATATGGATGACCTAAAACTCTTTGGGAAGAACGAATACCAAATAGATAGCCTGGTACAAACAGTGTATCTATTTAGTGAGGACATCGGAATGGAATTCGGTTTGACATGACAAAGAAAATGAAAAAGTTGAAAAATACCAAAACCTAAAGAGGGAATTTATAAGACTCTGGTCGTTGAGAAAAGCGCTAGTTGTACCAGTGGTAATAGGTGCTATGGGATGCGTAAGCAAAGATTTCAATGGATGTATGGAAAAACTAGATATTGAAGTAGGTGTTGGGGTGGTGCAAAAAACAGCCTTGTTGGGAACAGCCAGGATACTTCGAAAAGTATTGGAGATGTAAGGTGAAAGAAACCTCTTGGCCATTGGCTGCTAGTTGTGGCTAGCCCAAGAGATGTTATTCGGCAAAAAGAACAGCCTGTGCAAAATGAGAAAATAATAATAATAATAATAATAATAATAATAATAATAATAATAATAATAATAATAAAGCAAGATCCTAGGCTCTCTACTCTGTGGCAAAGAATACATCAAATCTCGCTGCACCCTAGGAAACATCGCCTTTCAATCCTATTGAAAGATCTAAACTCGGTGAAAAATTCCAGTACAAAAGAACATCCGACTGTACTAAGCATACTGTACCTCATTCTATACAACTACAGCAGCTGAGTCACAACGTCGGAAAATGCTAAGAAACTGGATGTATGCCACCGCAAGCACTTCCGTACCACCACAGGAGACAGATGGCCACACAGCCTCATCTCCAACAAGGCACTATACAAGACCTGGAAATATGAGCCACTCTCCAAGAGGATAATCCTACAACGCTGGTCCATGCTAGGTCACATCCTCAAACGGAAAGATAGACACCGGCGCTGCAAGCTCTGAAGTTTGCAATTGATGGCAGCAAAAAGTACCAGGCTAGGCGTGGTATACACTGCTCAACCTACTGGAAAAAATCCGAGCAGACAGCAAACGAGCTGGCCTCAGGACCATACACACCCCCAAACACCTGAACCGCCTTAGACGCTTGGCCAAAGACAAGGTCTGGTGGAATGCATATCAAGAAGGAGTGATTGCTGACTCAGGATGCCACTAGACTACTGAACCGGGGAAATAGTATTACGTAAGTAAGTAAGGGTTCTCTTTTTTATTTTCAAATTAGTTAAAATGTATATTACAATTAAAATCCGGCCCTTATCAAAAGGGCAAAGATTCTAAAAAGTAAGATATTACAATTAGTAGGGCAGAAAACAAAATTTAAAAATAATTCTATTTCTGGAAATGCATAAAAGTTTTGACAATTTTTACCGTGCCTAAAATACTTTTTTGCTGAAGTCTGGACACAATGTCTCCACATTCTTTTTCATTAAATCCCATAATAGGCAAACTCATTTTCAAATTTCTTGGAACAGTTCCCAGTGCTCCTATTATCACTGGCTCGAATGCAAACTTGCATTCCGTATACATAAACTGTAGCATTCGTAGTAAAGGCCCATATGCGGTTTCTTTCTCGTTGATTTTTCTTGCAACGTTAACGTCAGCTGGGCAACTGAATTCGACGACTTGGCACGTTTTGTCGGATGAGTTCCAGACAATTAAGTCTGGGCAGTTGTGTTGGACTTTGCTAGGCGTTCGTACAGGGAAGTTCCACCAATATTCATGTTGCCAATTCCTCTCAATAAACTGGTCGCCATACGTTACTTTTGTCTCAAGGTTATGTTTATTACGCAGTTTTTCATACACATATTTTGCTACAATGTCGTGGCGTAGCGGTAAGTAGTATTTGGACGACATTCTAGAGCAGTTAATTATTACGTGGGTGATATCCTCCACTTGTTGTTTACATAGGCGGCATTTGTTGTCACCGGGTGGATTTTGATTTTGGCGTTGTTTTCGTCTCTTGATGATGTCTTTTGTGCCAATTTCCTGTTCCTCGATAGCACAAGCGTACGCTTCGGAGTGAGAGTTGTTATATTTGTTGGTGAGCCACTCCCTGGTGCTTTTGACATCGATTTCATTTATTCCGGACACTGTTTTTGCGGTGTAGCCGTGAAGGGGTTTAGCAAAAAATAATTCCTGTTTTCTTTCTAAGCATTTGACAGTGAAGAGTTTTCCTACGTTTCTGGGTTTTTGGTCAGCAACATCATTAATCTCCATACTCTCCAATAATTCCTTTCCAACTCGCACCAGTTTTTTCCCCTCGTGTTGTATCATTTTAACAATGTATTTATTATCGTTTCTATTCTGCCTCAAATGCTGTCTTGCTGTCACCATTCTGCTTTCGAAAGCAATTCGAATAGATTTTAACCCCCTTACTCCTTTCTTCCTCTGAACATAGAGACGGTCAATATCTGAGTTACGATGGAAATTGTTCGTCATATTCAGTATCTTTCTTGTTTGGATATCAATGTTGTCGATCTCTTCAATAGTCCATTCGAGTATGCCAAACGTTGGTATCAGGACTGGCACTGAGAAGGCGTTATGTGCAAAGTGCTTGTGGCAAGCAGACAATTCACTCGTCCAGATCTTTTTCATTCGCTTTTTGTATTCGTTGATGACTCTGTCTTTATTTATTGGGCCAGCATATCAGACGCTTTCATCCTGTCCTAGGTATTTGTACGAATCGTTCACTTTTAATGGTTGGATGGTGACACCATTGATGACGATTGGTTCTCCTAGTGTGGCAAGTTTTCCTTTCTCAATGATAATATACGCACACTTTGGCTCACCGAACAGAATTCCAATGTCATTAGAAAACTGGGAAACAATATCCAGCAGCATTTTCATTTGGTTTAAGTTCGTTGAATATAATTTCATGTCATCGACGAAAAACAGGTGGGTGATATTTGTGTCCCGGTTTCCATTATTGCCAATTTGATATCCTCTGTGTTGGTTTAGTAAGAATGACAGTGGGTTAACTGCTAAAATAAATAGCAGTACTGAAAGGCTATCTCCTTGGAAAATACCTCGTTTGTATTGGATGGATTCCGTTACTAAAGAGCTTCCATTGCCTTGGAGGTGGACTTTGCTTGACTTTTTCGTCATGAGAGACTGCAAAGCTGAAACAATTTTCTCTGGAACTTTGGCAAGTCCAAGTGCTTTAATCAGCCATTCGTGTGGAAAGCTGTCAAACGCTTTTTGGTAATCCAGCCACATTGTAACCAGCGATCTCTGGTTGTTTTTGACTTCATCAAGGATTGTCTTATTTATCATGNTGCTAAAATAAATAGCAGTACTGAAAGGCTATCTCCTTGGAAAATACCTCGTTTGTATTGGATGGATTCCGTTACTAAAGGGCTTCCATTGCCTTGGAGGTGGACTTTGCTTGACTTTTTCGTCATGAGAGACTGCAAAGCTGAAACAATTTTCTCTGGAACTTTGGCAAGTCCAAGTGCTTTAATCAGCCATTCGTGTGGAAAGCTGTCAAACGCTTTTTGGTAATCCAGCCACATTGTAACCAGCGATCTCTGGTTGTTTTTGACTTCATCAAGGATTGTCTTATTTATCATGAGTTGTTCAAAACATCCCCATATGTCTTTCTTTCCACCTGCTTGTTCTATTGCTACAATTTTGTTTTGACTAAAATATGTCTGGAGCAGTTGGATTATGCACCCTGTGTACAGTTTTAACATGATGTTCAGTAGCGCAACAGGGCGATAGCTTTTGGGTATATTCGTTTTTTTGTTTTTTGGTAGCAATTGTGTTTTTGCTCTTGAGAGCCACAGTGGGATATCAGTATCTCCATTGAATGACTTTTCAAACAAGGCTGCGAGTTCATCACGGTAGAATGTCAAGTTTTTGTACCAATATCCGGTTATGAGGTCACTTCCGGGGGACCTATTGTCTTGTAATCGGTTGAGTTGATTGTTTTTGATAAAAGATCAAGTGTTATCGAACAGTTTTCCAATGGTGTCACTTGTGTGGTGTGTAGTAGTACCTTTCAAGAGTTTTCAACCATTCTGCTTTGTGGTTGAAATTCCCCTCGACTCCCCAGATACTATGCCAGTAATTTTCAACTTCCTCTTTGGATGGTATTTCCTTCACGTCAAGTGAGTCACCTCGGAATGTGCGATAAACGGATTTTGGGTTGTTAGTGAATCGTCTGTTGATACGTTTTCGTTCGTGTACATTTTTCTTGTATGACAGACTCACAGCTGTGGCTTTCAGTTCATTTTTCATTGGTGCAAGACGAAAGATCAGCTTTTGCTTTTTGGTGTTATCAAACTTTTTTAAAAGGGATTTTAGTACATTGAGTTGTTTTTGCGTGAAAGTTTCGGTTTGTTTACATTTTAAGACGAGTTCTGTGTTGGCAATCGTTCTCCTCAACCGGTCGATTTTTTGGTGCAATTGCCTCATCCACTTTGGTTCAGTACTACGTTTTTCTGCAAATGGTTTCAAACTGACATCATTTTAATGTTGTTTTTCTGTTATCTCACCAAACGAATTGATAAGGTCGTCAGTCGAGGCCTAGTCAGCACCAATATTCTTCCATGAATTTGACAAACTTTAATGCTAAAGTGGTTACAGAACCATATTTGAATACTATAGCTGGCAGTAAATTTTTAGGGCTGTCGGAATGGAGTAAACTATTCAACTTGTAGACTTTTCCTAGCAAAAGCCGGTCAATGACGGGAAATATTTTCCCCCTTTGTTTTCGAATTCAGATGCAGCACATCGTTGAGTGTTCCATACATTCCTTTTTTTAACTTTAACTCGGTTGTTTTTGTTGATTCTAGCATCTAAATCTTACACTCAGCCATTTCAAACGATTTCAGATTGTCCTCACTTTTTCAAATGTTTTTGAAAATGGCCTTTCCAATGTTCAACCTGTGCATGATTTCCGTTGGTGGGATATGAGGGGGATCTCAAAACCTTAAATTTATCCTCCACTGTGAGATGATTTTTTTATCGGTCCATGCCTTCGGAAATTCACTCTGGGCACAGTTCTGCAAAATCAAAAATGAAGAGAAAAAGTGAATTGGCTTTTTGACCTTTGTTACCGCAAAAATAGCAACGATTGAATTATGATAAGAATTTCTTTGTGAAGGGAACCACAGGCCAGTTTTATATGATGAGAATGTTGTACAGTGGTCATCACGTAAGATCCCGGTGCTTGGTAGAAGAAAAAAGTGGGATCTTAAGCGAAAGGGATCTTAACCGAATTGAAAGGGGTGTATATGTACATGTATTGCGTACACTTATTAACAATAAGTGATATAGAAAAAGGAATCATCTTTTTGTGAGCTCAAACAGCATAACACTAAGGCCCTTGTATTAACACGCTTCTGAGTTTATATTTTTTGTTTTTGTTTTTTTTGTTTAGTTTTTGTTTTTCTTTTGTAGCTGACAAGTGAGACTTGGTTTCAGGCTATTCCCTCTATCAAAAGATACTATCCCTCCTTGAGTTACATGAAGTTATTTTAAACCAAAACGTTGAAAAAAAGTAATGTATGTACAGATACATCAAATGAATGTATTATGTTACAGTGGGTTGAGTGGATTTGCAAGTCGTTCTTTACTGAAAAAATCTGTGATGCTTGACTGCTTTTTACTCCCTGTAACATACTCCTCGTTTTCGATCTCATCAAAATTGTCCAGAATCTCAGTTTTTCCTTTCAACTGAAGAAGTGATCGAATCGTTGTGACTGCAGAAATTAATTTTTTTGCCCAGTTTTCCTTTGGGGGTGCTTCTCTACATTCCTCGTCAACGTCAGCATTTTCGTCGACTCTACATTTCTTTACACACTGGATCAGTTCAACGTTGCTTAGAGTTCAACAAATCTCTAGATCTTTGTATTGGTCAACCAACTCAGTGAACTGTTCTTCGGTCATGTTTTCTGGAACAGGTAGGGAATCTTCTTCCAGAACAGTTTGGCTCTCTCCAAATCCGGCTTTTGCATAGCAGTTAACAGTTGTCTCTTGGCTGACTTTTCTCCGGGCTGTGCTCAGCATAAAGATAGCATACAACAGAGATGGCTTTTGGTGCTGGCCTTCTTCGTGACATCGCTATCTAACTGGTTAATTATCCTTCTGCTCAAGAGGCCTCTGTAGTGTCCTTTTAAATTGCGTATGATCCCCATGTCCATCGGCTGAATGTCTGATGTTGTGTTGGGTGGTAAGAAATGAATTGTGATGTTGCTGAATGCCATGTCTCCGGGATGTGTTGAGGAATTATCTAGCAGCAATAAAATCTGTCGATTGCTGATCTGACGTTTTCTGTTCCAACGTTTGAGATGACCCCTGAATATTTCTCCTGTCATCCAGGAGAGTGCCGATATGTAAAGGGAAGTGAATTCATGTCTCTTGAAATGCCTTGGGTTGCTTTTTTCCCCTATAACCATTAATTTTTCTTTTTCCGTTCCAGCCATGTTGGCCCAAACCAACACAGTGCATCTGTCTTTTGCCTTCTTTCCCCCACTTAATATCTCAGAATTATACGTATAACCACTGTCTGGAAGACCCTAAAATAAACTCCCGTTTCGTTGATATTAAATATGTCTTCTGCTTTGAAATTTTTAAAAATGTTTGAGACAATGGTTGATCTGAACTCTTCGGATGCTGCAATGTCTAGTGGTTGCTTCTTACCGTGCTCGCATTTAAAATTTAATCCATGTCTGGTTTTGAATCCATTCAACTATCCATCGGATGGTTCAAACTCATTCCCCATTTCCCCAGCCCATTTCGTGGCCTTTGTTTTAAATATAGGCAAGTTCAATGGTACATCTTGATCAGGTTTCTGTTTAACCCACAAGTGCAAAGTATCATCAACTTCTTCTTTAAACGCTCGCTTTATTTTCAAGGAAAGCTGACACGATGATGCTTGCTCTTTGAAGCTCTCTCTGCTTTTAGCAATCTTTGCTACAGTGGTTCTATCCAAACTGAACTTTTCCTAGATTCTTGTGAAATTGGGCTTCTCAACTTTTTGTTCTTTCTTTACTTCACTGATAACTTTTTGTCTTTAAATCAAGAGCATTTCCTCGGGCAGGCATGATGAATTTTTGATTTGTTCACCTTTGCTGACAGAGCTTTGAAGTGTACGCTCTCCCTGGTAGAAACAAGTGAGAAACTAATAACCGACACCGATTAAAAACCCGACCAAAATAAGCCATCCTTGGACGTAAACACTGTCCTACTCATGTTATTCAAATCACTAAAGCTGCCTTTCTCTCGCCTGTTGCAACAGAGTCGCTGCTTTTGAGTGGAATTATTTAAAGAAAATTTCAAGATGCAGTGTTTAATCTATTAAGCCATAATTACACTCAATGAGCCGCGCATCTCAGAACCGTCTTGGCACGCGTCCAGCCGGGTAATCAATTTTGCTTCCCGTGCCGCGATGACAGCTCCCAGCTGGACGTGGAAAGCAGGGTTAATTACCCTCCTGCACCTGCGCATTGTTCTTTCTGATTCATGCAGTAAATAATTACTGGGATATCCGAAAAAAAGCTTTGTGCCTTCTTGATCACACTCAAAAAAGCGTGATCTTAGCCGAACTTGAATACACAATGCGGGATCTTCGAGGGTGAAGTTTATTTTGTAAACATTCCGTTTTTCGGACCGTGCGGGATGATAAGCGAACGGGGATGTTAGGAGGTGGGTTCTTACGCCGTGACTACTGTTTTGAGAATAAATGAGTATAAGCAGGGGCGAAGGACAGTGGTTTTAGCGTTGTTGCTATAGTAACAATCTTTTCTTCAATTAACTTTTCTAAATCATGCAGGTCCACTAATTGTGTTCAAGTAGCGAAGAAGCTGCTTTTTCTTTTCAAGTAGCGCGAAAATACCAGGAGGGCTATTCTCTTTTTTTAGTGATAGTGATAGCTGACTTATTAATCCCTGACAGGCGGAATCCTGTTACATCTTTCTAACCATTTCGTACCGTTTCATTCTCTGACCACCTTTTCGTTTCTGATAAGGGAAACAGCAAATTCTTTGTGTGGAGATAGTCGTTCGATTTAATTTTGTTTAAAAAGACTCGTCACAGAAATTTATTTAAATATGCCATATCGCTGTCTGTTTATATCTCAAACCTTAATGTGTCTTATTTCATTTAATTTATGACATGGCAGAGTTCACGGTATTCATTCCAGCCATTTATTTACTATTTACATCTTCAAAAAGAAATTGTCAACTGCAAGGCAATAAATGATTGTAACCAAACGACTGGGTTTATTTCTTCACAAAACAACAAAAATATTTATATGGAGCATGACATTTTCAATATCACTCAAGTGCAAAAGCGTTAATTACACAAAATGCAAAAATCTCATCATTAATCATGAGGGCTGGTCACCTCCTAAACTTAATTACCAAATCTACAAATGAACACAAGTTCAAACATTCTTTGACTTTACATTGAAAACAACAACAAAATCATTTCTCAAAGGTCTTTTATGACAGTCTATGGTTTACTTGGGCGCCCGTAGATGGACGTAGACCCCCATAGATCTTAAAGAAAATTTGATCTTAAACATTTTTTGCCGGTGTCTAAATTCAAATTAATTCCAAGAACAAGCACAAGCACATCTTCGAAGAATAACCATTTGTTAGTAATACTAAAATGTGCAGTCATCCAGTTTCACTGTTGACATTTAACAGGTTTTATGTTACCCTACCCACTAGATCCAAGCACAAAGCGTACAAAAACAAATCAAGGTATACTGGCTGAATAGAAACTGATCTTCCCAAATCCAGTTCTAAACAATATTGTTCAATGCTGCAATGCAACAGGGTGGATATATACTGTCATGTAAATACTCACTATTACTACTACAGCAACCAACTCCCACAAATCCTGGGAGCTAGCGTACAAAACAAATCAAGATAAAGTAACTGTATAGAAATTGATCTTTTCAAATCAAGNAAGAATAACCATTTGTTAGCAATACTGAAATAATAGTGTGGTAATCCATTTTCACTGTTAACATCTAACAGGTTTTATGTTACCCTACCCCCTAGATCCAAGCACAAAGCGTACAAAAACAAATCAAGGTATACTGGCTGAATAGAAACTGATCTTCCCAAATCCAGTTCTAAACAATATTGTTCAATGCTGCAATGCAACAGGGTGGATATATACTGTCATGTAAATACTCACTATTACTACTACAGCAACCAACTCCCACAAATCCTGGGAGCTAGCGTACAAAACAAATCAAGATAAAGTAACTGTATAGAAATTGATCTTTTCAAATCAAGCTTTAAACTATATTGTGCAATGCTACAATGCAACAGGGTTTAAATATGTTATCATTTAAAGTTTACTGCAACACACCTGCCCCCTCCCGCCCCCTCCCTCCCGTCCGAACTTGCCAACGTTTGCAACTCGTTTGAGATCAGAACAACTTCTTGCTCAACTTCTCGAAACATAGGAAACGTTTCTGATTGAAATCGTAGGCCGATCAGGAGAGGCGTGCTGCCGATTGTAAACTGCAAAGAAGATCTAAATTAAACACCCAAAATCCATGAAAACCCTAACAATGTGATTAAGCGTGGTGCAGTTGCAAACGCGTGGCTGGCGAACGTTGCTGGCCGACAAATTTATAGAGAAAAGCAAGAAACAACAAAAACTTACAAGAAAAATCGTCCCACGCTTTCTCTGCCATTCAACTCGAAAATTGTTTGTCATAACGTCCATCCACTGCAGAGAATGATGGGAATCGAAAAGAAACCAAAAGTGGCGAATGTACAAGTTGCACGACAAACACCAGTTGTCGTTTACAATGAGTGAACACTGCCCATAATTTCTTTACCAATCAATCTGTTTGGTTGGTTTTCTACGAAACAGACATCATAAAGTGCGTTTTGATTAAAAAAAATAACCATGCTGTTATTTGTTGTGATAAAAAAGCACTTTGTTTACCACCGAAACATTTCAGTTTTCTCGGACAGACAGCTTCCGGTTCTCGATCAAAATGTTCTTGAGAGGTATTTTATATTAATATCAGTTGTTTTTCTTGTTGCATTGGGTTGAATGTTTGCAAAGAGCTCTGTGTCGGAAATGTTCATTCAGTGTGAGATTTGTGCAAATGGCTTCTCTTTACAAACTTGCAAACTTTGGCCTGTCATGAAAAAGTAAATGGCGTCTGTCAGAATTCACAGGTTTGTTACCAAACATATGCACAAAACAGAAAAAAAACACACACAAAGGAAACAGATCTTTCAGACTTGATTCAGAAAGCAATATTCTTTTACTGGATAAAAGAAAAAATAACAAAAACAAGACGGCAAGCCAAAATCAGAACACATTTTACAAAGTCAACAAGACGTCTTGTTAGCGTAAAATCTGCCACATGTCTTAGTAAATTTGTTAAAATATGAATTATTACAAAAAGCGCCGTGCACTCTTATCCAACTGGCCAGATAATCCGAGGGGTGGAAAATCGAGGAAGCGCTGTACCATAAAAGAAGAATATAACAAAATAAAAAACGTAAGAAACGTGAAAAACATAAGAGTTTCTGTGAAATAGAAGTAAAGTATGTCACTTATAAAAACACAGATGTGAACAGTCACTCTTTGAATCTGGTGATAAATTATGTTACTTCTGTCTGCATCTCTGCCATGACGCTATTTGGAAATGTACAGGTAGCTTCAGGATTTTTCACACAGTCGCGTGAACGAAGGAATGAACAGGAAATGACAGGGAAAGATAAAAATGCCAGAGTAAAGGTACTGGGAACAATTGGGGAACAAGACGACGATCTTAGTCATTGGCTCTTTGTAAGGTCCTTGCTGAGACAATCTTGACAATCCTTATTTGGAGATGTTGCACTGTATACCGTCGCAGAGACAGATTCAGTTGAGAAAGCAGCAACAAAAGAAATGAAATGTGTGCTGGATTCTTTTTCACGCTTGAAAATAAATTGACGGCATTTGCCTTTTTGAGAGTCTAAGATTACAACGCCCACCCTTTAACTTTACGTCCAAATAGAAGGCCTAGATGTGTTGCAAGCGTTGAGAATGGTTGAGTCAATTGCATCTCAACGTCAGAAAGTATCAGGAGCTTTTCATAGCTTGCACGAAAAGCCACAGATTTTTGTTTATTCCTGAATGAGTTGCTGAGTGGCACTGAAATTGAAATTGAGAAGAAATTCCAATCAAATGTAGGACCCAAGACTAAATAGGTTTCTTCCGACTCAACAGTAGCAATGTTATTGTGGATCGTTTTGGAAAATCTGAAGAAAAGGCTTACTGATCACAAGGAACTGTAAAAAGATTTTCTTGTCTGGATCCACGGCAGTTCTCTAAATTTAAAGAGCGTGGTCTTCGTTCTGGGACGTTGAAAAACTGTGTAAGCTTCTTGAAGGTCTTGTGCAAAAGAAATTCTCAAAGATGCAGCTCGAAAGCTTCCCGTCAGTTTATCCGAGACCTACCATATCTCATGTTGAAGAATAGATTCTGTTCGATGAGAATGAAGAGGATTTTGATGCTGAAGAGAAAAAATAAGATATTACATCTTGCATGAAAAATGCGAAAAGAAAGTTCTCCTCGTGTACTTTCAAGGTACTATATAACTACGGCTTTAACAGCACAACTTCATCAGAAATTTATTTCGCATGCCAGTTCGTGTTAACGCTGGTTTTTCGGAACTCAAGTTTAATGTGAGCGCATCTTATCGAAGGTCAAATTAATAAAGTCGAGGCTCCGAGCAAGAATGAAACCATAAAATCTTGAATGCATTTTGCTGAGAAGCATGGAGGATGACATTCCTAACGAGGTGGCGTATGATGAAATTGAAAATAGAGTAGGTCAGACTTTATATAAACCTTAAAGACTTTTTACCTTATAAACTGAAAAATCCTCATTTATGTTTCGTAAGCAAACAAATTTCTTAAAATGACGGTAAAATTTTACTTCACTTCTCTTGTTTTCAGTTGTTTCAGAAAAATTCGTTGTCTTGCTGTTGCCTTTTACATTTTTGTTGTTTTACTTTATCTCGTATAACCCACTGTTTTACTGCCTAGGTCGATAAAAAGAGTGTCTACGATCAATGGTCCCCTTTATCATCAGGTTTTCTCCTGAGTTAATTCTAGATGAATTTATGTACATGAGATTAGCTACATGATAGTTCTCACGTCAGTTCTCCAGGTTATTCCGTTCAGCCATTTGCTAGCCAAATTCTGTTAGTACTTTTACATATTTGTGTGGGTCCTTTCGGATACTATTGAATACGAGATTCAGGATTTTGTCTAACTTTGTATCCTCGTTAATACCCTATGTAGCATTACAGCACGTACTATAGGTGCATATGTACCTCAGCGTTTTGTTTCCATTCAGTGTTATGGTTTCAATTTGGTAAGTCACTGGGGTACATAAACGCGTGTTTTCTTTCATTGTACTTGTTATTGAATTCAGTATTTACTTATTTTACATGTTTGATACTTTGTATCTTGCATATTTTCTTTGACTTCCACTTTGTGTTCAATTATATTCACTTAGAGATTAATTACGTAATTTGCACTTATTTTACCATTTTTGTAGAATCAAATCGACTTACGACACGTTGGGCCAATTTTAAGGTCAATATATGCCAATAGGTTGTTACATGTATTACCATGTTGATGTTTATTTTTTTACATATGATTATTGAATTCAGAGGGGTTTTTTTGAAGGGCTTAGAGCAGCATTAGTTTTTCATGTGAGAAGTGTAGACCTTATCTTCTTCTTATTTGGCCTTCATCCGATGTTTGTCCAATTACCAAAATGAAATTAAAAGCATTAGAAGGATTTTAGGTTTTGTACAGAATGTTTTCATTACGTTCAGTAGTACCTTGTTTTTATATCTACAAATTACTGAAAAATATACAAAACATTACATTTTCTCAATTTAAAGCAAAAGATATTATAGATAAATACTGCCACCTTCCATTTCCAAAGTTTACAAATTCAGTGATTGTTTTGAGCTCATGATAAAAATCATCAGATGCGACTTAAGTTGTAAAAACTAAAACTAGGTTAAGCTGTGCAGTGTTAATCATTGTACCAGTAAAAATCATGGCTTTACACTAAATCATTAAATAGTTCAAGAAATTTAGATAGATGGAGGAAAGAAGAGAAAATTGGAAAGGAAAAACAATGAGAAACAAAGTTTTTGTGCAGCTGTCAACAGCAACAAAATTGAAGTTGACAATCCAGAGCTCAGCTTTATTGTTTTTCAACCAGGGTTTCTGGCATTAAAATTTCCAAGTTGATTTCGTATCCTCTTTAGTTACATTTCCTGTTGGCAAGAGGAAAGTGACACAAACATCAAAAGATATTGCCCTCAGTTGCAATTCTGTATTATCCTTCTTCTGTGCCAGCGAACCTTACTGAGAAATAGGTGGTGCCAATAAGCTAAATCATTTTTAAACCAAGGGAAGCGACCTTGTGTGATACTTTTAAAAACATTATATATCGAGAGTTCGGTGCCAGAATCAAGTACCTTGTTTTTACCTAACTCAGAGGAGAACGTTTTAAGCGTTTTGCCTCGATCGACTTATATACAAAATTCAATACTTTATTTCGGTTCCAATCAGTAAATCAATAAATATTGGTTACTGGACTAAAAGCAGTTGTTCACATAAAAGACGATGACAGTATCTATCACCTGACACCAAAAAGTGAAAAACGCCAAAAATGCTAGATACTTGGTTCTGGCACTGAACCCTTGATATGATGAGATTGACAGAACAACTGTAACCTGCACTCTGAAGAGTTATCTATCGCGCAATGTTTCATAAACTTTTGTATATATTGTATTAATTGTAATTGTCAAGCTAATTTCCACAATATTCCCATTCATTTCCATTTTCCTTATGGTTATACCTCCTAAAATGTTTATTGTTTACTCCACCGAAAATTTACTACTTCTGTCGGAGAGAACATTTCACAATTTCTGCCCCCTGAACTTTAAGAAAAGTATAAGGTTATCAGGTTGTTTTTCTAATGATTTAGCATTCAGTCGATAAAAACATAATTTTAATATGACATTGACTCACTACGAAACGTAATTTTCTAGCATAGTTTCAAATAATTTCCAACCAGTAAAACAGTAGAACGGATATGCACTGCTGTGTAACAACTACATTGCAACAGCTTTTTCCTTCTGTTCACCCACAAATCAAAACCAATTTTATCATGCAACTAAATCAAATTGCTTGCCAGAGCGATGTAGACACTAAGTAAACGTTCTACCGGTTTTTTTAAGAAATTGCAGCTGATTTTCATGTTGTCAAGAGTTTTTGAACACTATGAACAGAATATTGATCATTTTTCAGAATAAGTCCTTAAAGTTGCTGTGTAAGGCTACACAGTTACCCTCCACTGTTAACTGTTCTACTGTACAAAATGGTTTGATTTTTGTTAAATATTTTGCTTAACTTTTTAGAGTGCTATATCGAGAGTAGTACTAATAGTAGCAGTACTAATAGTAGTAATGGTATTGATAGTAATAGTAGTAGTGGTAATAGTAGTAATAGAACTAATGGTAGTAGCAGCAACAGCAACAGCAGCATCAGCATCAGCAGTAGTAGTAGTACAAATACCATTCCGTTTATTACTTCTTCTTGCACTGTTCTCACTCCTTTAAATCAGTCAAAACCAAACTTTGAATATTATCAGAAAGTGTTTTGATCTTTGACGAAAGGCAGAGTTAAAACCTAAAAAGGAACCTTAATTAATAGATAAGTGTTAAGATTGGACAAAAACATATTTAAATCATCTGCTGGAAGAAGCATTCAAAAGCCATACAATTACACTATCTACCCGGCAGAAGGAAAAAATAAATTCATACAAAGATTTATTACAACAGATAGCAAAAAATGTATAAGGATGAGAACAGATGGAGTAGAAAACCTATCAATCACAGGAAAGATTAAAGGCAGAAGAAGCAGGGAAAAGTAGAGGAAAACATTTTTGAAGTGCATGAGAGGGTGGACTGGGGCAGCACCATGTGAACTCATAGATACAAGAAGGGAAGGAGGGAGATGGCGCGTCTTAACAGCCAACGTCCGCCAAGATACGACACCTTAACGAAGCATAAGGATGAAGTCTTTTAAAATAGCAAGTTACACAAGATACAAGAATCTGAACTTAAAGCATCAAGGAAGACTCAATAAAACACTTCCCATGATAATATCATTAGAAAAGACTAAGACAAGCAATATTTCATTGATGAAACAAATAGTAAACATTTGCAGCAAGGTTTGGACCTATCAGGTTACAAATTCGTCTCTGAACTCGATCATGAACATCAAGATCAGACGAGGGAGCACATGTCCAATGTGACAAAGATATTTTCTGCAAGAAAAGATGGTAGTTTTATAGGTATGTAAAATGTTTTCACATGTACGGTACTCTTCAGGACAATGTGAAGCCCCAACTTTTTAGATGAAGACTTACCAATAGATTAAATAAAGAACCTCAAGAAAGATCTGAACAAAATGACAAACCAAGCAGCCTTGTTGATGATAATTTCTCAAGAGAAGAGCCCTCATCAGGTTTAAGATCAGAGCGATAGGCCAAGAATATTGCAGGAAGATAAAAATTCGGATTTCTTTTGCAAGAAAACGGTCAAGTTTCGCTCTTTGAAAGAACACTTCCTAACCCTTTTTCTGATAGCCTGAAAGTCAGACTCAAAATATTTTACAAGTTTAACTTATTTCTGCTGAGTTGGGTTGTGGCTAATACAAAAGTACAAAGCATTGTCGTCAGCATAGACGTTGATGAACTAGATCAGACTACCCGAAAGGTCATTCATATAAATAAGAAAAAGGGTTAAGTTAGGTAGAAAATCTTGTGTAATTCTAGGATTAATGGAAAACTCATGAAATGTAATTCCTTTCACTGCGACACGCATTTTATGATCTTACGAAAGGCTTGTTGGCAAAGATTCTTCCACAGTAGGATTTGATTGGTAAGTTGATAATGCCAAATACAAACTGGACTCTTAGAAACTCCATAACCAGAAGCATTTAAGCAAGTCAGCCTGCTGTACCCTTTCAAATGCCTTAGAAATATCCAAAGCTATAGCACGTCCTTCACCAGAAACATCCATAAATCTATACATTAAAACCATCATTACAATCAAATGTTCATAAATGGAGCGAGATCCTCTACATTCACACTCAAAATCGACAAAAAGACCTTTATTCTCAAAAATTTCACCAGTTCATTGTTTTTGGGTCGTTTCAGATTCACAACTTTTTTTAGTTAAGCAGGATTTTGCATCAGAAATCAGCCTTTGAGAAGCATGGCTAACTGCCTGAAAAAACCCCGAGATTCATCAATTTCACTTTTTCACTTGAAACTGAACAGAGAAATAATGGCGATTAGCAACAGCAAAAGAACGATAAGCATTAAACTATGAAAGAGAAAAAGGTCTTATTTTATAACTACCACTATAAACAAATAGTTTGATGTGATCTACTACTAAAGAGTGAATCGGAAGGAATATCACAATGAAAATTGACGAAGTCCATCCCAGTCACCCGGATTAATTTTAAAGCCTTGCCATTTCAAATCTTGTCAACAAGATGTAAAACACTTGTCTTAACCACTATGATGACAAAATCATGATTACAAGATTGAAAAAACAAGGTGAAAAAAAACACGAAACTTTATAATCTCCAGGAACAGAGGTCAAAGAATATCCAAAGCACAAGATTCTCCTTAGTCTGAATTTGGAAATCCGATGGACAAAATCAATAATCTGTGCAAGATCATGAGCAAGGAGGTAGATGAATGCAACTTTCTGAAAACGTGACGCGAACGCGAATAAAAATTTTACTTTAGATTTAAGATCTTGTACTCTAACAGCTCGAAGATCTCATCAAGCATAGATAAAGCATTAAAGTTTATTATTAGAGATTATTATTAGAAAAGACTTAATTTTCCAGATCTTTGTAGAGCTAGTATTACAGCATGCCTAGTCTACACTCTCGGATGTAGAGTCATTAAGGCTCCGAAAATTCTCTGCACGCTCCGATCATTGAAAGTCTGTTTTGCACTGTGGGTCATTCGTTTGATTAAAACTGTCATAAAAATTTGAAAATACAAACATTTTCTGAAGTCGTGACCAATACCCAGGCAATAAAAAGCCCGAGGAACGAATACCATTTGTACTGAAAGTGGTGTCATACGGAGCGATAGCAGATTCTGTCTACACTTAATTGCGCGCATAAATAAAGTAGGCGACAATGAGATGACACTACCAGCAGTGTTTTTATGGAGCCAACTTCTCAAGGAGGTTACAAATGTTGGTCAAAATGGCCAATTACTACTATTTTGATACCTATTATTGTAAGAAAAACCCTAGCAACAAATTATTGTAATGAAAATGTTACCAGAGGCAGTAATACGTAAAGTACGTCTTTATTGAAATTTGCTGCAGTCTTTTAAGAATGGACTGAGTACAAAATTTAGGAAAAAGATTAAAGAACTAAATATTTTTAATGATGCAATAAGCTCGTTATTCAAGAGTTGATATAGTTAGCCTGTGTGTTAGTTGAAAAAAAGACAAGGAAGATGGTCAAAAAAGAGAATGTGTAGAAATGAAAATGTTATGTTGTTTTTAGCTATATACTTTCACACAAAAGATATCTAGGTGGAAAGCTTGGAGACCAAGTGGATTGCATGAATATTTGGTAAAGGTGTCTACATGTCCATACAGCGGAATAAATGAATATTTACAAAGAGGGGACGTAGTATTGTGAATGACAACAGGAAGAGTGACATTAATGTTAAAAACCAAACCAAAGGAATCGTTTAATAGAATATTAGCTATTTAAAGACTGTGCATTATTGCACACAAAACAGAATAGCATTTACAAACCAACAAGCTGCTAAGAATCAAAAGTTACTTAAACGCTTCGAAAATATATTTCAGAGTCCCAGTGCTCTGAACAAGTAACTTCGATGTGAATAATCTATAATAATAATAATAATAAAGAGTAAACCAAAAATTGTTACAAAAGGAAGATTAGGTCTAACGGTAGGATTAGATGATGTCATGAAAGTCGCTAGTGGTTGCCAGATTGATCCTTTACACATTGTTTCACCTAGTCATCCTAAATAAACCTACCGGATCTCTGGAAAATATCGGGCGTTCAAGGTATGTTGTGTCGTTTGCTTATGAAATGAAGTCAAGATAGCTGAAAATACTATCAAAACCACCATTAGATTAGGTTAAAGTCCTCTTGTTTCGTATTACTGTACGGTAAATTTGAATTGTAGACTGAGTCAAACAAAATCAAAAGTAAATGATTCAAAGAAAATCGTTCCAATAGAACTGGATTATTGGGCAACAATTACCAAATGAATTTCCCTCTAAACCGAAAAATATAAAAATAATAAATTAAAACTAAAATCTCTTTTTTCCTACTGAATTTAAGTACATTCCGAATTTCTGGTTTTCCTGTGGTGTTTGGGTATTAAGAAAACTATAAAACAAGGTCATATTCTGACTGACAGATCTTCTAGGAATAGATGCTATAGGAGAAAAGGGTGTAAGCAGAAACAAAGAGTTCATTCACAATTTCTTTTAGTTAAAAATACAAGAAGGGAAGAGAAAAAAACCTTTAGATGAAAACAGAATAGGTCGCAGGGTCTATTTTGAAGATAAGCAAGAGAAGTAATAGAAGTAAAAAATTGAGCTTTAATGTAAATGAGACAATTGTTCCAGATTTCTTACTTTAATACTCAGCAGCAAGAAGACATTAAAGACGTTGGCGAAAAAATAATAATTCAATATGATAATAGATCCTGCTGCTGACTCAGAATTCGAAAGCTTCGATGGTAAATTTTATAAAGTGATGGTTCACAAACTGTCAAATGCCATGCACAAAAATAGATAGTTCTAATAGACCCTCTTATGCTACACCAGAATTTCTGAAAATGACGAAAGCGGAACATAGGCAAGAGTGGAAGTGGTCATACACTTCAGGTATGGGAGGCGATGTTAAAGAAATAGACGTTAACTGTTTACAACAATTAAAGCAAAAAAAAAGCTGCCAGTTCTGAAAAAAACAACTGAAAAGGAAAATAACCCGAGAAACCTTTTTGAAGCAATGTTAGATTTATTATTGACCTTCAGCTCCAGCCTTTATACAGTTTGTGAACATTCTTACTAAAGAACTGTTGCTGGAAAAATTATAATTTTAACCTTCAATCACAATCAGACGTTCGACCAAAAAATAATCGTACGAAAAGTACAAAATTCAAAAAGCTAGTATTTTCCATTTACATCAATTAATAAGAAACGGAAATATCTTCTTCTTTCAATTCCTTTCGACTCTTGAACAATAAAATCTAGTATTATAATCGACGTAAAAATGCCTCATAGAAACAACACCTACACTAGACTTTAAAAAACAAAACAAAAGCTGTAATATGCTAAAGAGAGTTCAAGCAATCACAGGGTTCAATGAGACTGAATTTTGCGTTACCTTTACGCTTTTCAGTCGCAGACTATTCTTTTCCTGAGTGGAGCTCAACTTGTTACTGTTAGAAACTCGATGCATCTCTTAACAGATGCCTGAGGTTGATTCGTAGATATATCAGATCTACTCATACCCAATTACAATTATCTGTTGCACTGAGCCAGACGATATCCAAAGGGGCAAAAATAGGCCTAAATTATGTAAACTACTTGGAACAGACGTAGATACAAAGAGAATTTCAAGTTTTCTAGCTACATCTTGCTTTCTACGCCAAAACCTACTGGATACAATCTTAAACGAAACCAGTACATTCTGCTATATCATAGTTGAATTACGTCGTACCAGGTAGGCTTCTCAATAAGTACTGAATTACCCAAAGATAGCAATTAGAGGTGATATTAGAACTGTTAACAAGGATTTCGACACTGGTTTTATCTTGACAATTAACATGATCTGTAATCTGTTCTTTCATAGAAACATATATATATATATATATATATATATATATATATATATATATATATATATACCAGTATGGAAGTAATTATTAGCTATTAACAGTGCTCAATAATATAAGAATATTAGAGCTACAATACGGNAATTACAATTATCTGTTGCACTGAGCCAGACGATATCCAAAGGGGCAAAAATAGGCCTAAATTATGTAAACTACTTGGAACAGACGTAGATACAGAGAGAATTTCAAGTTTTCTAGCTACATCTTGCTTTCTACGCCAAAACCTACTGGATACAATCTTAAACGAAACCAGTACATTCTGCTATATCATAGTTGAATTACGTCGTACCATGTAGACTTCTCAATAAGTACTGAATTACCCAAAGATAGCAATTAGAGGTGATATTAGAACTGTTAACAAGGCTTTCGACACTGGTTTTATCTTGACAATTAACATGATCTGTAATCTGTTCTTTCATAGAAACATATATATATATATATATATATATATACCAGTATGGAAGTAATTATTAGCTATTAACAGTGCTCAATAATATAAGAATATTAGAGCTACAATATGGTGCCATATAAATATATATATGTATATATATATAAATATATACATATATATATATATAAATATAGATATATACATATATATATATATATATATATATATACCAGTCAGACACATCTTTCACTAAATGTTGTTACCTGTTTTCCAAAATAGCTTTTTAGACTTCAAGCTTGTAACACAATAGCAGTTTTAAATTGATCCCTTTTTATTTGACAAGACTTGACATGAGTACTCCCAATCATGTTAAACTGATCCTCAAACAAACTCAAACTTCTTTTTATTTTCTTTAGTTACATTGTTAAGTAAACAACATGTGGTACAGGTGAAAATTTGTTTGATATAAGTTTTAATTTGTTAAGGGACACTGGAAATATATCAATAAGCAAATTCTTTTCTCGGTACATCTTCGCAAGCTTCAAAAAGTAGTTTTATTTGCGTAAAATTGTTTGGCTGAAAGCATAATCTAGCTTTAGTCTTGTTTGTTTTTGAATAATGAAACAAAAATAGCATTCAATGTTATATTACTAGTAAATTTAATTTTTGTAAATAGATTTTGTGACAATAGGTTTCAAAACATTGTTATAGGATCTATATATGAATCAGTTTAATGTCCGGAGACTAACAAACGGCCCATCTATGATAAGCAATTTTCTTTTCTTGTTTTCTAGTTCGAATTCTATTTCACCTGGATTAATTTGAATTTCTTCAGAATCTGACATAAAATAGTGTAATTCTGGAAGCCGATTTCTTTAAGGTTCGCTGTTTAATTGGTACACTGTAAATAATGTTACAAAACTTAAATAACACCTTGATTCAACCTTTGGTGTTGTTGTCTGTATCGTAGGAAGGAGGGCCGTTTTAGCCAAGGTTTGTAACCTTGAGAGGTTGGCTCCATAAAAGCACTGTTGGTAGCGACATCTCATTGTCACCTTCTTTATTTTTGCGTGCAATTAACTATAGACAGCATCGACTAATGTTTCGTATAACACCACTTTCAGTACAATAGGGCTCAGTTACTAATTCTGCTTATGGCCTGCGTCTTGATCATTATTTCTGAAAACTATTTGTAAATTCAAATTTTTTTGGCAGTTCTAGTCAACCAAATCACCCACAGTGATAAACGGACTTTCAGTGGTCCGAGCATGTGAAGAATTTTCGGAGCCTTAATGACTCTTTATCCGAGAGTGTAGAGTAGGCATGCTGTAATACTAGCTCTACAAAGATCTGGAAAATCAAGTCATTTCTAATAATAATCTCTCGTCAGCTTTCAGTAATGTCAGTGTTTGCACTTTCTTCATGTCGACCGCCATTTACCTATTTTCGACTGTACTCTTCAACCCACTATCATAGTTTTTCTATCTATGCTTGATGAGATCTTGGAGTTGTTAGAGTACAAGATCTTAAATCTAAAGATAAACTTTTTGTTTACTTTAGATTGTCACGTCTTGAGGCAACTTGTTAACTATTTTTCTCAGATGAATCCTTCTTTCCTATCTCTTGCTCAATTATTGAGGAAATATCTGACTCCGCTGATATGTTTCTCAGCCCACATCAAACTGCTAACATGTTTGTCTGCGGTGACTTTAATGCTCGTCTCATGACATACTTGACTAATTCTGGTCGATCAAAATGACGTACCTGGGAAAGTTGCACACATCCACCTCCTTACCTCCTTGCTCATGATCTTGCACTGCTTGTTGATTACGAATTCAGACCAAAAAGAATCTTGTGCTTTGGATATTCTTTGATCTCTGTTCCTGGACATTGTACAATTTCGTCTTAATCTTGTTTTTTCAATCATGTGATCATGATTTTGTCATTGTAATGGTTAAAACAACTGTTTTACATCTTGTTGACAAGATTTGAAATAGTTTTTGCTGAGAAACAAGTACTGCTATCACATTTGAACAAATCCTCTTTTATCTTATCTTGATGTTTTCCAATGCTTTCAGAGACGTGTTTGTTGCTTAACGGTAAGGTGTTAATGTTGCTGCTGCTTTTGAACTTTGTACTCATCAAGGAAATGCTGCCTGTCATAATCTTTTCGATGTAAATTACCATGCAAAACCTTCGATAGACATGCATAACCTTCGGAAGGTCTTTTTTATCTGATACCAGCTTTGTTTGTTTCATCCCGTCTGACTCTTTTCTCTCACCATCTTTATTTCAATGCAGCTGTTGCGCATCGCAATAAATCTTTCCATGAATGCTGTTTCTTTCTTCGGAGAATAGATTTTGGAATTCTTTGTCTTTTGATTGCTTTTCTCTATCATTAAATGTACTTCACAGGTATAACAAAAGTTGTTCTTGGGTAAATGAATACATTCTAGGCAACCTACGTATTCAGAGTGAATGATACTAACGAGTCCCAAGAGTTACATGATTGGCAATAATAAGGTATAACTGAAAATGAAATATTCATCTGTCCATGTGCATCATTTTATTGTAGTTCGCTATGCAATGCAAGTAGTCAGAAGAAAGCTATGACAAGTAACATTTTATGCACTGGTATTCACATACTTTGATTATATTGTACATAAACTCTTTTAAAATTATGTATATTTTCTTGTCTCATTTACACAGCCACCACTCCTCGGCAGAGAACACTTTGTCTCTTCCCTCCATTTTTGATTTCAAGAATCTTTTTAAGTCAGTCAAAATATTTATGCTTATCAAATGTGTGAGCATGTTTATACAAAAATGGGGTAATAGTTCTTAATACTATGAAATATTAGCTTTTAGCAATCATATTTGCATATTCTTAGTAAACAGGTGCTCATATAATGAAGTAATATGCAATATTAGGGAGTCTTGATTCTGCGCAAAATATCTCTGTAATTAGTTGACAAAAAAATCTCACTCTTATTTTAAGGCAGGTTTTAGTGGAGTCTATATCAATATGATTTAATAAATAGTATGACTTTTTCCAGTTTTATTGTCTGCTGAGTTTTATTTCCACTAGTTGTTAGATTAGATTATGGCTGCTGAACAGTCTGGGTCATAAACAACGAAAAGAAAGTTTTTATTTCACCTAAGGAAAAAATCATGACAGTAGAAATGACAGTCACTATCATACATAAATAATACATCATACTACATATATAATACACTACAATACATATATAATACACTATATAATACATAACATAGACACAGAGAGAAAAGAACAATTCTGAATATCAACCTCTACATATTGTGTTGAGAAAAGTCCAGTGATGCAAGTGTGGTCAAACTTGTCAAACTGTAAAGAATGTTCACAAATGCTAAATGATCCTTAAAATTAAATGATGTATTTAAATTTTTCAATTTAGATAAGTAAAAGTTCAAGTGTACATTACACCCTACCCGAACTCCAATATGAATTTTTCATTGTAAAAGTTAAAAATGGGTTTGTGTTTAGTCAATCCTCAACCACGAGAAAGTGAACAAACTAGATAAGCAATTATCTAGTTGAAGAGATGGGTACCCCTTTTTAAAACTGACGTCATCAATGGGGCAAAGGTAGGTGAAAAATTCCTAACCCAGAGCAACTCTTACCAGCACTTAAATTTCATGGAAATATTTACATTGACCAGATTATTTATACAAAAACAACCCTTACCTTATGTGATATATGTTTAAAAATAATCTTAAAAATTACACTGGTAAACAAAGAATTATTTTTTTTCTCTGGCATGGAATTTAAGAACAGTTTTAAACTAACTTGAGGGTGCTGAATTCAAATCTGATCTTAGATTTTCTCCATCACATCAAGTTTTTGCGCTATACATATTTATATTTTTGCATAATTTTTTAAGAAAATACCTTATCAAATAGTTTAGCAAAAAAAGAGCCTGATTATATGGTTCATTTTGGTAAATGAACTCTTTATTTAGTCCCCAATAAACTGAAGAAAATTTTTGTTTTCTTAGAACATGCATAACATAACGTAATTATCCTAATTTAGTGCGCACCAAAAAATAATTATTTTCAAGGGTGCACACTATGATTAGGATCAAAAAAATTATTTTCGATAAAAGTGCGCACTAAATTAAGGTCCATCAAAATTATTTGTATAAACAGGTGCGCAATATCAATTAGGGACACTTTTATTTAAGGAAAAAGGAGATAACTATAAATCATATAATACAGTTCAAGCAATAAATCATATTATCAATATCATATCATTGAAAACCTATTCTACATATGAGACAGGATCCTCATCCTCCAGTGGTTCTTCTTCATCATGTGACAATTTTTCCTTTACAGGGTTCATTATTTGTTTCAGGAACTCATCATTCTTTATTTTGTTCAGGTCAGTTGTTATGATCCCACAAACACAAAATGCATTTTTGATGTTTGATCAGGATGATTTTTCAAGTATTTAATGCCTTCAGCAATCCAGTTAACGATATCTTGTCTCGATGGCGATGGAAGTTTGAAACTCTCACTTTGCTGCTCAGTTTCGGTGAGATTAGTAACAATGTTACCGACATAGTCTTCCCAAAAGTTACGTAAAATACCCTTAAAGGGCTTATTAATACATACAACGGCTGGCATTTAGATCTACAGCCAGCAGGTACTAGGACAAGATTAGTGTTATTTGGTTGCTAACAACCCATTAGCATTGTCTGGTTTATGTCCTTTAAAAGTATCATACACCATTAAGGATCGTTCAAAGCCTAACTACTTTTGGTTTTTTTGTAGCATATGGTCTCCATATCTTTTCAAACAAAGTAAACATTAAGGATTCATCCATCCACGCTTTTTCCTCGGTAACGATGACAAAACCCTCAGGCGCTACTATGTCTTTAATGGTCAGATTAGTTTTACCTTTAAAGATAATTATTGGTGATAAAATAAATCCATCAGCAGCGACCGTAAGGACGACAGTCATATGTCTCTTTGGGTACGATAATGGTCATCCTGCACCCTTATCATTTTCTTTCCACGTTTTTCCTCCTTGAAACCCTGCATATTTATTACTTTTTTCTGGTGGATTTGCTTTACAAATTTTTCTCACCGTAGAATCTTGAAGTTTAAAGATTCAGCGCTGTTTCTCGATAATTTCCGCAGGAGGCATAATAATGTCTGATTTCTTCCTTTTTAAAAGCGCTGAATCTTTCCGAGGATTTGTTGCATTCATTGGTTTTTCGTAAAACCTTTTGTACTCTTCACTGTAACATTGATCTACTTTAAGTGTTTCATTGAAATCATGTGATTCATTTATATCTAACTCCATATTTTCAAGTTTACGATACTTTCTCGGTCTACCAACTTGTCACTTTTCTTCCGTCGACTACATCGATATATAGGCGTGTATTTTTCACACAAAAAATATCAATTGAAGTTTGTTTTCGTTTCAATTGTGCAGTTTCCTTTCGTTTAAAAAACTGTGACACCCTCGTTTGCGCTATTTTAAAAGTGTTTTGAAGAAAGCACTATTTCTCTACAAAATCCAATGGAAGCTTTTCAAAAGCATTCGAATATTCTATTTAAAACTATTCGAATTCTACAAACACTCCATAGGCGAAAATAAATATCTTTGTTTCTTTGTAAATATCTTTGTATCTTTGTAAATATCTGGTAACAGTAAATGACTTTGGAAGTCTTAAAAAAAGGATTGCCTAAGTAATCATGAATTTACCAGAATATCATATGAAACATTTCTTACAAGAAGAAATAGAAGTTATCATCGAGAGAGAATTTTCTTTTACCGTTGAATGCTGCGTTCAAGGTTATCATATTTTAGATCGTTCTGGGAAGTACCCGTTGGCTCAGTTTTAATGGCTAAACATGAAGATGATCCACAGTCGTTGATACACGACAAATTTAATTATTGCCTTAGTCAATGATGATTCAGTCACGGTTGGCCATATCCTCAAGTTTATGTCCAAACTGACATACTTTTTCCTTAAGGATGTTGAACATTTAAAGTACGAAATTACTGGAGTTCAAAAATACTCAAAATATTTAGATCAAGGTGGGCTTGAGGTTCCTGCTAGAATCAGTAACACAAACAAAAAAATGACGGATGTGATGAAAGAAAAACTGAACCCCTTCGTTGAGGAGTACAGACGAATCAACAATAAACCAAAATAGTTTTGTTTTGGAGTATTATTTGTATACTACAAACTTTCGTTAAACAAGAAAATAAATTCCAACGCAATTCGAGTTCTTTTTTTCCCCCAGAAAATTAGAAAGTGCGCACTAAGTCCTTGAAAAAGTGCCTTGAAAATTATTTTATAAAAAGGATGCGTACTAAATAATTAGAGCCAGAAATTATTTCAACTTAAATGCACACTAAATTAAGGGGCGCACTAAATTAGGATAATTACGGTAAGGTATTGCTAGTGTTTTGTAAAAACTACGAAAACCGGTCTATTAAAATTATATATTAATAGGAAATATTGTTTTATGCAATTTTAAGAGATGTTATGAGAGAAATGTTTAGAAAAAAGCTTTTCTTAATATTGTATTAATGAAAAAGCTGAAAATTTACCTGAGATAATTCAAAGGTGACAAAACGTTGAGAGAGATTTGATAGAACTATGGAAACACAAGTCCATAGGATAAGTTTTACGAAATATTAGCTTGCATACTCCTTTTTTAATCAGAAGAAGGAATGCAAACGTACACTGCTGATATGTCATGAAAAGGTAGAGCAACCTATACACTGGCGTCAAAGAATACTTTAGAATAGAATCCAAAGCTTGTAGTATAGAATACCGTGGAACGTCATTAATCAGGAAATCTCCGTCGCCGGCAAAATCGTCCCGATTATCCGGGTTTCCCGATTTCTGAGGTCGGTAGAAATTTCGGTTTTCCTCCATGGTTTGGAGTACTTAAGCCCTTCTGCCACGTCAAAGCAATCCCTGTAGAAGGGTAGTACTGAAAAGGACTGTTTATTGTTTTAGTCCTAAAAAGGATTGTGTGGTGATGGACGTCTTTTAATTTTCCTTCTGGGTGGTGAAAAAGTAGCTGATTTTGGTTTGCTTATTTTGCTTTACTTGTTGGTGTACCATTTCTTCCACTTCATCCACCACATACAGCAGGCTGTCAATCGAATTATCTTGCACAAATTGGCATGGGTTTACTTGCGTGGAAGATTTAAGAAAATTGCTTTTAAAATGTCAAAATAGATAGCAGCCTGGAACAAAATCGTCCAGATTATCGGGGTCGTTTGTCCCAATTGGCGAGGTAAAATATATAGAAAAAATTCCGTTCCCTAGGATTTCGTTCCGATTTGCCCGGTTTCCCGATTTCTGAGGTTTCCGATTAGAGAGGTTCCACTGTACTATACTACAAGCGTTGGAAATCATTGGTATGTTTAACAAGAAGTGTGGGTGTACCACTCAAAATGCGATACAACAAAATTAGGTCAAATTCAAATGGTGTGTAACTTCCGAATTATGATTTAAAAATCTTACCTGATGCTCAAGTAATAGACGATTCTGACACAACCCTTAAGAATTAGCATGCTACAAAAATAACAATAATTTTCAGAAAAAAATATAATGAACACAAAAAGAATTAAATAAAGCTTAAAGCGGTTGAAAGAAAAACAATTTGCCCCTATTTACTGTTAAGTAGAATAGCCGGAAACTTCTTTTCTCCAACTTGCTACATGCTTGTTTTATTTTCCATACCTCTACCATTGAAAGACAAATAATCATAGTTAGTTCAAGAATGATATGGTGATTTTTCAAAATGTTTAAATTCACTCAGTGGAAAAAAAATTCAATTACATATAAGCTTGCCATAATAGATCACAAGAGACAAATTGTTAATTGTAGAGGCAAGAGTTGAATGTTACCATCACTAAGTTAAAACTATGGAAATACTTAAAGTCAGTTTTTGGTATTCATTGTAAAATGTATTTGGTGTATTAGAATTCGTATGGATAAGCAAATTTCATAATTGTCTGTAATAAATCTGGTCTTCATCAAAGCTAGCTTACGTTGACATATGCCATGTTGATGTATGTGTATTTTTATGTTGTTTATTTTAACCGGTATTGTTTAACTGGAGGTTTTGGTTTGGTTGCCTAAATATAAGGAAATAATAATTTATAATAATTTTCTACGTATTATGTCTTTTGTTCAGTATCAAGTAAGAAACACGATGTTGCCGTTTGTAGTCAATCTCAGTCAATACATTTACTAGTAGCAGTCAGGGATACTGGAGTTACAATTTATCCTTTAAATAATATCGAGAAACAACATACATCTTAAGCATTCTCTATTTGTAATTCATTTGTTTTACCCATTTAGTAGATGGTATTTGCACTACTTACCAGAGGAGCATAAGTGATAGGTTCATCTTTCAAAAGTCTTGTTTTTCTGTGAATTAGACTAGGAGATATTGATTGATGTATTCTTTGGAAAAAGAAGAGACAGTTTTTAAACAGTTGATGTTGGATGCCTTGTGTACCAGGGTAAAAACTTGTCGTTAGGCTGAAAAGATTTATTGATATATGCACTTAATATAATTCTGTCACTGTTGATACATTTAATGACAAGGACGTATTTCTATTGAGCTGCATCTTCTGCTGGAGCTAAAAGTGCTCGAGAAGCTTTATGCAAAGCATCTGCATTAAGAAAAAAACACCGGCGACTCAGAAAATTCCTAATGTCAAGAGCTCTTCCTGTCCCCAAAAGCAAAATTAAACTCGTTCGACTTTTGAAGCACGTCATTTTGCTCTCAATCGCTAATAGCCATTTACTATAAATTGTTCTAGGAAAGACATATTATTGTCAAAAAATAATTGTTCAGAGAAGATGACGACATACGACTTAACACTTTAGTAAAATCGCAATTTTCATTTTCTATTTCCACGTGTTACTATTAAAATTTAAAGAAATACAGTGAGCTTTGATTTTAATAAAAGAATACACAGTTATTAAAGAAAATAAATATTCTTTTTAAAGTCTTCAAAAGAAAACGAAGGGGCTTCAAATAATCTTGGATAAGAGCGTTGTTTAAATGTCAACAACAGTATTAATGCAGCTGTGGCAAGGATTGACAAAAAACAGAACCATAGAGGGGGCACTAAAACACGTCCCCTTTAGCCACATTTGTTTTCAAAAAGACTCAAGAAGGCAACTTTGCTCATTGGGAATCGTTTTATTTTCAAGTGCAAAATGCTCTTCATCGTTCTCTATTGACCAAAAATGCCTTTCTAGGTAAAAAGGTGTAAGGTGGTGAACAATTGCACATGTAAATAAGTTACACTGATAGATATAGGGTATAATTTTATTGCAGGTTCCTTTTTGTTTATTTATTCTCAACGTATGTTAAAAGTCTTGTGCCTCTTTCTCATTTGGATTGTTAGTTAGGGGATGTCCCTGGATAAACTAATTTGATTTTATGGCCAAACCGATCGAAGCAAACCCTTACTGGTGTACAAAATGGAGGCGGATAGTCTGAACAACTACCAGAAACATTTTCAATGGTTTCGTAATGCAATGACAGGACATACGTTATAATAAATTTGTTTGGTTTATCTTTTCAGTACAAACACTCTGCATTGTTTAGAATGGGAAACCCCTCTGACCTACCGTTCAGAAAAGCGATAGCAAAGTCCATTACTTATAGATCTATTCAAAGCCCATATAAAAATTCCCTTTAGTAACTCAGTTCGTTCTATTTCTGCATTTTACGAGGAGTTTGGTTTAGACTATAATAGTGGAATAAGTGTTGATACATGAATAAAGATAAGAAATTTTAGGCCAGTGCAGTACTATTGATTCTTCTTCTTCTTCTTCTTCTTATTATTATTATTATTGTTATTATTATTATTATTAGTATTATTATTGTTATTGTAATTAAGATTATTATTTTTGTTATTATTATTATTATTATTATTATATTCAACCATTTTCAGATTTAGAATATTTGGTAGTCGTTGCTTGAATAGGATGACGTTTATTTCAGCTTCCATTAAAAAAACCCTTGAGGTATTATTATTTCTTGGTCTTCGATCTCTCTTGTCCCTTATCTATAATGAACTCTATTCTTCTTCAAAATTGTACGTTTTTAGCATGGTAAGTTGGTTTCTTTATAATTTCACTGTCAGGGTATCTGATCGTACATGGTATTCATTTATATTGATGTTCTGTGTAGAATGATTTAATGTAGTCAGTGTGAGTTATAGAAAATAGATCTTGTTTCNTATTATAATGAAATGTGTTGATTACATGATTAAAGATAAGAAATTTTAGGCCAGTGCAGTACTATTGATTCTTCTTCTTCTTCTTCTTCTTATTATTATTATTATTGTTATTATTATTATTATTAGTATTATTATTGTTATTGTAATTAAGATTATTATTTTTGTTATTATTATTATTATTATTATTATTATATTCAACCATTTTCAGATTTAGAATATTTGGTAGTCGTTGCTTGAATAGGATGACGTTTATTTCAGCTTCCATTAAAAAAACCCTTGAGGTATTATTATTTCTTGGTCTTCGATCTCTCTTGTCCCTTATCTAGAATGAACTCTATTCTTCTTCAAAATTGTACGTTTTTAGCATGGTAAGTTGGTTTCTTTATAATTTCACTGTCAGGGTATCTGATCGTACATGGTATTCATTTATATTGATGTTCTGTGTAGAATGATTTAATGTAGTCAGTGTGAGTTATAGAAAATAGATCTTGTTTCTTATGACATAGATCCAGTCAACTGTCTGACGTTTTTATTCAATGAATCAGAAAAAAAACAAAGTACATTTTTTCATCATAGAATCAAAGATAATTTCAAAACAATAGTAGCTTAAGTAATCTTCATTTACTTGCTACACTTAAACAAATTTAAGTATTTCAGGGGCTAACCAGTCGTTATTTCATCTGCAGTGTTTTTAATAGGAACACCTAATTGCAACTTCACTACAAGTAATCATATTCTTTTAGTATCACATTTAATCTATGTCATTAGAGTTATAAAGTCCTTTACTTTCTTAGACACGAAACCTAAGGGTAAAATTTCAAGGAGTATGAGGTCTAGATCACTGCATGGAACAAGGAATAATTGCTTAAACTCTTTAAAACAATTAGCTTTATATGTGCGCGTTGATAGTAGCTTCATTTTAGCTAAACGTGTAAGTTTTATTACAGTTTTTCTTCTTGTTGTAGGAAATATTAGATACTTTAACAGAAAACAAAGAATCAACATATCTGAGAAAAACTTTAAATAACTTTTAGTTTTAAAAGTTCAGCTATGGTAAATAATCTAGAATCATGTCTCCATGTATAACGAACAAAAGCTTTCTCACAGTTGTTAAAACATGCATCTGAGTCTGCAATCTGTTACCTAATGAACATAAACCACTGTTGATGACTTTTCAACCATAAGATTGAGGTGTTTGCTAAACTTTAAACTAAGTAATGTCGATAGAATCTAAAGGTATTTGTTGGTAGTTTATCAATAGCCTTTTTCCAGGTGATGATGTCACTAGATAGTGCTTTATCAACAATAAAGATATTAACTTACATTGTTTATTTAAATCTCTCCCAAATGTTGTCTTTTTGGTTACTTTTCATGGTGTAATTTCATGCCTTTTTGAGTTTGTGAGTAGATTGATATGCATAAGCTGATGTATGATATCGTCTATTTTCCTATTTTTGCTCAAACTCAAGTAACTTACGCGCAACATCATCAGTGAAGGCTTCAAGATTCTTTGGACAGTTAGTTTTCAGTTGTAATAAAATTGTTTAACAGTGAGGAGCCGCAGCTTAATGGCTAGTGTACCTGCACCGTAACCAAGAATTCCGGGTTCGATTCACCGAGCGGTCGCCTTAGGAACTTCACACACAAAAAAGGCATTGGTTTGCGTCAGGAAGGGCATTTTACCAAGAAATTCCTTACTGCCAAATCCAAGTCCCCATGAAGGATATCGTCTGAGACCCAGTTACTGGGGGAAAATGACGTTAAAATTAAAAAAAAGGAAAAGAAAAACTTTTTTAACAGTAAATGTGTTTAAACCGAGCTGCTTAGTAAGTAAACTTAAATGGCTGATATTGCCACATGGGTATATTTAACCAATTTTTGTAGTACTTGTTAAGAATCACGTCATACAACTTTTGTTTAACCCATGTTTCTGTAAGGTCGTATATCAAGAATGATCATCGCAATTTCGAAAAAACATACCTCTGAACAATTAATACCTTGTTCTTTGGGTGTAAAGAAATTACATAAATTTTTTATGAACTTCGAAATATGGCCTATGATATTCTCCTTTATTTTGGAGCAGTACTACCAAAATCAAAATCTTTACTGAGAAACGTAAAACTATCATCTGCTTTGACAGGTGGAATTCTTTCACAATGAATAGTTAAGTAAGCAGAATATTGACAGGACTTCTTACCAAATTTCTTAAAAACCGAATACATGAAACTTGTGTATTTGAACTGTCAGATCTGCCCAAGTGCAACATTTAATTAAACCATTTAAAATTCATCAAATTTTGGTAAATTGCTCTCATTTTTCTCCAATGTATCTTTACAATAATTCCAAAAATTCCTGTTAATCTTTACATTGTGATAAAAATCGCCATTTACCTCATAGATTGCTTTAAACGTTGTCCGTTCTAATTTTCTTACATACTCAATTTCTTTAACGTAGGTCATCTCTTTTCCTTTAAATTTAGGCAAAGCTCCTTTTAACTTCGATTTGGAATTATTATCGAGGTCTGCATTCAAATTTCATCAAGCCAAACTATTCCTTGAAATAATTGTATACAAGTGTTTGGAATTTATTAACTTCGTCGTCTATGCTAGAAACATTGATAGAAATACATGATAGGGACATCTGAAATGAAGTTGTTAGCGGATTCAAAATAATTCTCAGCCATATCTCATTCCTGCTTAGACCTAGGTAGCTTACTGCCTGTTTTATCGGGTCTTCGTGTAAGTTTTCATTCTTTAGATCAGATTCCTAGGCTCTTGCTCTTCCACGTTAACTTCATCGCCCTCAGCTAATAAAAAATCATTATTCCAGGAACATTAGCCACGTAGCAAGTTCTCCTATGTGAATTTAAACCTCTATACGACTTGCAAACTCTTCCACAATAACATTGACAGTGATGATAATTTTCTTGCACGAGCGTATCATAACATCTTTTATCAGAATTTTGTATTTCATTCTTTAAATTAATGACTACATCATCTACCAATTGGCTGTTGATTAGTTTAAAGAGGAATTGCATCGTCTAGTTTAACATCAGATGTTATATCTTCCGTTGCACTCTCTTTTAGAGTGCCAGAGATGTATGTTGATGTAAATGAATTCACAATTTTCACATATCGTACAAGAACTAAATCCATCCAAAACGGTTGAAGTTGACCAACGGTCTCAGGTTTTTCTGCTAATAATAATAATAACACTACTACTACTACTACTACTACTACTACTACTACTACTACTACTATTACTACTACTACTACTACTACTACTACTACTCCTACTTTTACTACTACGACTACTTTACTACTACTATTACTACTATTACTACTATTACTACTATTACTACTACTATTACTACTACTACTACTACTACTATTACTACTATTACTATTACTACTACTACTACTCCTACTTTTACTACTACGACTACTGTTACTACTACTATTACTACTATTACTACTATTACTACTATTACTACTACTATTACTATTCCAACTACTACTATTACTACTACGACTACTATTACCACTACTACTATTACTACTACGACTACTATTACCACTACTATTACTACTACTACTACTACTTTTTCTACTACTTCTACTACTACTACTACTACTACTACTACTACTACTACTACTATTACTACTATTACTACTACTACTAATGATAAAAAATAATATTAATAATTTTCTAAAAGTTCTCCTTTAATTCAATCATCAAGACAGATCAATTGCATGTTTTAATTAAACAAACACAAAACTTTTCAATATTCTTTCAGCAAATGAGATGCTACTGAAAACAGTGGTTGCTGCTTTTCCTCGGGCTCCATTTTAGGGACAATTTTAGTTATTAAAAGCTATTACTGAAAAAATGATGAAGACTGCTTTTAATCTTTGGGAGTTTCCAGTACTCAGGAGGGGGTACCTCAAGACCAGGAGCTTTGGCTAGTTTATTCCAGCAAGCCTCAGTATTGACTTTTAATTAAGAGGGTTCTCCGCATTTGACGTCATTAAAATTGTCTTTGTATGTTTTCTTTCTTTATTTTTTATCTGGATTGAGATTTGGTCTATCTTAGACTAATATTTCAAGGATTTTATCATTAGCATTCTCAAAATAGATGACAAGTGTGCCTTTCTTTCTAAATAACTCCGTAAAGTACCATTCACTCTTTCATCTTCTGATGCAATCTGACCCGCAAAAATAAGGAGGAAGTTTTTCATACATTTGTCGATACATATATCAAACAAACAGAAAAGCCAACAAAATGGGCGGTGATGGTATCATTTTTGAATGTAACTGTATCTATCTCACTTGCAAATGAAAACAGGAACTATTACTTTCCTGGAGGCATTTTTTGTCTCAGGCCTTAGAGAGAATATTCAATAAAATTTTGTAATCATGATTGCTGGATAGGATTGGCTTTCTTGAAAACTCTTCTGTTAACACATTAACACGATTAGAATAAACCGGTATTTACTTTATTCAACTATTTTGAGGCTTTCAACTCCATCAGCTTTAAAAATATATGTAAGATTTTTGGATCTCACGGCACCCACTTTGCTTATATATAAGGATACATCAGCGCTCCTGCTCTTATTGAGGGAGACGCAAACGATTTAATAATCAATAAAGGTGTTATTCGAACTAATCATATACCTTTTTTGTAGTTATTGTATCATTGGATTTTGCTATCCTCTCTCACATCAGCAACTCGGATAGTTTCACCTTGAAAAGTTGCCACTGTTGCAGTTATTCTGTCAAATTATAAGCATTCTTTAATGAACTATAAACACTGTGTGCAATGGCCTCTTTAAAAAATCCATCGCAACTATGCATAGCTTCTCCTTCCCTCATGCCTTTCTATTGGTTTGTTTCTAAAGGAGACAAATACAACTAAATCCCTCGATGGAGGACGAAATCGTCACGCTCAGTGGTGCCACAGTGAACTTGTCAATCGAGCTAGGTTCTTCTGATAGTTTAACTAACAATGAAATAAACTGAGCTAAAAGGCCAATTAATGCTCCTTGCAGTATTTAGACTAAAAATAAAAATCTGAGCTCGTCTTTAATTCAGCGGGTAAAGAATTTTTTTCCACCTGTGAATGATTGACCATGAATAAATAAAAGTCTTACACAAAAAGCGAAACCTACAAAACAACGTTACAAACCATATCACATGATATTTTAAACAACTGGTTTCAAAATCCTCCTAAATTTAAGTCATCAAAAGACCATCGAGTTTAACTGCATTTTACCAACATGTTTTTGAAATATTTAACTCTCTTAATATTGACAAGACCCATTTTAACATCCTGAAAATATTTATTTTAAAGGACAAGCTGCAAACAAAGGGTGAAGCCATTTACTAGCCGAGTCTGTCAAGAAAGGCATTTTCAGCTTAAAAATAAAAAACTAATTTCAGACGTAATAGATTTCGATCATAAGAAGAAGAAAATTAGACAGAAGAGAGGATCATAGTTTAAGGGTTTAATAATAAAAGTCTCGATGTTTAAAAGACTTCCTCAAGCACGCAATTACAACAGGGTTGAGATGAAGACGTTGTTAGTAGCAAGTCAGTTTAAATGACATAAAAGGGCCTGGAACTAGAGACGAAGTTTTTCAGAACACTTGCTGTGGTAATAATGAATGAAAAGGCTAAACTTTGAGATTTGGTGTTGACATTGCAACATTACAGGGCTGGAGGAAGATGTCGACCATTAGACTCTTCTGTTAAACCGCTCAAGGAGATCGAAGTAATGATGGCGCACCTGCACAAACATAACAATATTGAATACAGTTGATAGTTGATATGTTCAATGCCAAGTTTTGTGGAGAGCGCTAAAAGTTTGAGAATGTAAGAACCGCCAGAAATAACGGTTAGAAAGCAAGATCAAGAAATTTTATAGTTTCTTCCCTTAAGTCGGTGAAATATTTCGCTTTGTGATGCCGCTACCCTAGAATTATACTCAGTAAAATTGAGATCAACCTCTTTATTTTGAGCGCAAATAAAATACTAGAAAGAAATTGTCAGTAACTAGAATTCGGTTGACGTTATTCGCTTTAAACAAATATTCACTTTAAAGGTGTAATGAGAACTTTTCAGGCAATATTGTCTTATTTCTTTTTCATAAATATGAAAAGTACCATGTAAGCTAAACAAAATACAAAAGCAATTATTTGTTTTGAAATTATTTTATTCTGACATATAGGATACTTCATTTACACAAGTATGTCAAAAGACGTCTATCATATCAGCAGGTAGAGCCCTTAAAAGTGTTTACGACTCAACAAAATTATTTAAAAAGTCACAATATTTTGAAATTAAATACGTCATACATTTACAGCTAATTTAAAAGCCCAATTTAATAGGTATTTGTTGGAAGTAATAGCCTCCTGAACCAAATTTTAGACAGAAAATTATAGAGAAAATAAGTTTGCTCTCAAAAAATGACGTCATAAACTGTTGATGGAGCTATCTCTTAAAGAAATTATTTGAATTTTGCCGTTCTGGAGAAAAGAACGAGATGTTATTAACGTCTAACTTAGTTTTCAAACAAACGAAGAAAAATGTTACACAAACAAACGTCCTCAATTTTTAACGACAGAAGCAAACGATATGTAAGCTTAACGTAGCTTAACGTTTTATGTAGGCTGGAAAATTTATAAAATTAGGAAAAAATAAAACAGGAAATATCGATTTTGTTAAAAATACGTATAATTGTGGAGATTTAATTAGTTTAGGTTATAGTCAGCAAAAGTTTATTGGCAAAAAAATACAAAGATATTGTAGTAAAATTTTTTGTTCATTTTTCAAATTGAGTTTTGATTCGTGTTGGTGGTTAAAACTGTAATAGTCATCTATTCATTTACAAAAAGAAGGAATGATGTCTGTGTATTTCTTTGTAATTTATCTTTGTATACTTTCTTTAATTTTCTCTCTGTTCCTTCTTTAATTTATCGGTCTATTCTTTATCTGAGTATTTTTTCTCTAATTTTATTTCTGTTCTTTCCTTAATTTAACTCTCTAATTTCTCTTTTATTTATCTGAGTATTTTTTCTCTAATTTTATTTCTGTTCTTTCTTTAATTTCTCTGTCTAATTTTTCCTTTTATTTATTTGAGCATTCTTTCTTTAAAAAAAGTATCATCATGGGAATAAAATGACTAGGCTGTTTTGAAAATTGATTGTTCTACCTGTAACAATAACTTGACGTTGTGCGTCTGATTGAAAATAAATTTGTGCTTTTGGGACCTAACGTTATTTTCCAGCCCATGGAGTGCCGAACTAAGTTACATATTTTTCAGTGTCAGGTTACATTTTATACACAAAAATATCTGTAGTAATTAGAATCTAATACTCTATTTTCCCCACTTTTCATGGTTAAATGAAAACATGAACTCTGGCAAGAGCTTAGGGCATAGTTAGAAAAAGATAAAAAGATACATTTTCTGTTGGACCCCACACCACTATTCCAAACATATTGTAAAACCATAACAAAATTTACATTTTGTAAGGCTTACTGTACAGAAGCTATTAAAGGTTGTAAACTAACATGAGTGTTGAACTGACCCACAAACAGATAACAACCTTTTTAAGCCCTAAAAGGTAAGCCAACAGAATGTGGAGAGTCCTAAAATTTATACTGAGTTATCAAAAATAAAACCGAGAGATTTGTCGAGATAAAATGGCGAGAATTTACATAGAACTGAAACACAGAGTAGCTTAGCAAAGGACCAGTTTTAAGCTCTTGGCTCCTTAAAAGCTATGAAAAGGTAATCTGTTGTCGGGTGCAGGGTCATTTACTCCCCTGGTAAAAACACTTCTTATTTTCATGAAAATCGTGACGAAGTCTTAGAGTACCAAGGAAATCTAAAAATCCTTTTTTGACAATTTAAGACATTTATTGTCAGTGAGGCAATGTTTTGTGCAACTCTCATTCAGTACTAATAGATTCGGTCACAACCCTAGAGTAAAGATCCTAGAAGACTTTATAGTTTGCTACATTTTCCAGGGCAGTGTTGGACAGTTATGCTTGGAATAAAGCTTTCGGGCACTTGAAAGGTTTCTACAACCGGATTAAGACTAGGTTAAGGGTCGGAATCTAAAAATGACGTCTTGGGACAAATAGATACGCTACTGCTAACATAAATATGTATTGAGCAAAACAACCTGAAATGTTATTACATCTCAAAAGATTCCTGGAATCAGCATTTTTGTTAGTTAAACTGCAAACATTCAGAAGATAAAAACAGACAAATTCTCACTGTTCTTATTTATATACCAAAAGAGAAATTTAATAGTAACAGTAATAAAATTATCCTATTTTCTCTGATAAAAGCTGATGTGTTTTTTTTAAAACACCTTTTCCGGCGTTTATTTGTGGCTAGGTGTTTATCAGAGGAAATACAGTATCGCTTTTATGATATATTTGGTTGATGTTTAGGCAATTTGTCATTCTTGGAAAATATTTCCTGAATGTGTCACACACATGCCTGCACAAATGAGATTTTCTGAGAGCTGATAAGATAAGTATTAAGTCTATCGAGTCACGTGGTTACTATTTCTAATTATTGGCTATGTAATTAAATGTGGAATAAATTAACATTTTGACATTTAAACATTTTTATGCTTAAATTGATATGAAAAAGTTTGTTTATTTTGTTTAACTTCATTTTTTCGTTCGTTTCTATCAGAATCAATAGCGCGCGATCATATGAAAGTGTTTGTTAATTTCAAGACCGAATTTCAACAATTTCAGTAAAATGTATTTGAGCTAGTCCACTTGTGTGGCCGCTTTTAGAGGGAAAATTTAGTAACTTTTTTCATTTGGGACTGAACCAGGCGGTCGCTAAACGTTATTGGGCGGTGGCCGCTATTCAGAGGTTCACCATAAAGGCAATGATAGGAGAAAGCGTCAGGGACTGAAGGTTAGTGGTCGTTATTGGGAGGTGGCCCCTAATCGGAGGTGGTCGCTATTAGAGGTTCGACTGTTTTTTTCATGAACAGTTGACTTAAACGAGGATCCTTTACGACCTTGGAATGCCAAAACACCATTGCGATGGAAACATATTTTATGTATAGCAATGTTTATTTTTAATACAAAACCCCAAATGGATATATTGCAATTTGGCAGAAAAATAACACTTTATTTCCTAGAACTACAGCTGGTATGCTTTTTGCTGAATTGTATAACTTGTATAATCTGATGGTTATAAAATTATTGTCATTACAGTATTATCAAGGAACTGAAGTTTTTACTTTTCTTGCAATTTATATTTCACTGTTTACTTTTTATAATTTTTTCCTCTTCTCACCTCATTTTCTCCACGTATATATAGTGAAAACAATAATGAATAATGAAAATAAGTAACAAAAGCATGGCATATTTTATCTACTTTTACTTTATGTTACGTTATTACTTTCTGTAATACTTGCCTATTGGCAATAAATTTACATTTTCATGTGAAGGGTAATTTTACATTTTCATGTAAAGGGTAAATACAATATTCCCCACATCTGATGTTATTAATCTACCACATATATCTACACATTGTAGTTAAATAACAGTCTTTCAAAAGTAACACATAAATATATTTGACATTTAAATTAATTATTTAAGTTTTTGTCTTTGTATTGTAGTCACCATTTCATATTTCAAATTAATACAAAAGTATGCAGTGTATAAAGGTACGGTTTATACTGAAGCTAGATCCAAAACAACTTATTCTTCCCATAATCCCCTCTGCATACAAACAATAGAATATATGAACTGTATTTTTGTATTGTTAGTCTCCATGAAGAGGTTATAAAAAGAACCAGCTTTTCTTGTCTTCTTCTTTAGGTTTTAATTTTGTTAAGGAACCTAATGAAACCTCGGGTCTTTCAGTTTTTAAGTCATTCTGAATTCTCGTTACTAGATTCCCTTTTTTTTTGGCAAAAGCCATTTTGCATTGGGTAACACATTCACGTCTGGTTTAACGCCATCCAGTTGAGACTGATATGGTTAGTACATTTTACTGAAAATGTGAAATGTGTTACATTATGACATCAGGTAAGCCATTTGCCTTTGTAAATGCCATTGCCAATCCCAAATTGTAGCAATATATTCCATTTTACAGTATCTTTGGAACACTTTGTTTTCCAGGAGGAAGAATAAATGATTTTGGAGATACAGATAAGGAATATGTTTGCTTCTTTCAAAGAGCGAACTTGAAATACCAAAAACAAAATGGAAAGCCAGATAAATTAAATTGTTTTCCAACGGCATGATGAAATAGTCACATATCCTTTGTAGCAGCAGAAAAAATGGCAAAAGTTCCTTGCAAAACTGTTGAACACAGCATCTTCCACAACCTGGAAAAACAAGTTCCAGTCACCATATAGCTTTTATATATTGAATAAGAGAAGCAACTGTTGAAAATACTCACATTAAAATTGTGTATGATGTTATAATTTATGTTTTAAATACGCTGTATCAAGAAAATGATTGAACATTAGATAATATCAAATTATTCTTTGTTCCAGTTTTTACTTTGTTATTTTACCATTAGTCAAACAGTGAAAAATCAGACAGCTTCAATAGGTAGTATACACTATCAACTCTTTCTCTAGGGTTTGACATACACTTACAAACAGAAACATTAATGTACTTCTAATCAAATCCATATTATTAGTTATGCCAATAAGAATGAATATTCAAGTAATACTTTCACTGCACTTCGATTTCGTTACTATTCTAACATTTTTGTAAGTTTATTAAAATGTTTGAAAAGGTTGCCTCTTCACATGAAGGTTAAAGAAAGATCTATATGTGCGTGTAATAGGTACTTCATTCCTCATTGCATTTGATTCTTGGCCTCCTGAAACGGTAGGAGAAAAGAAAGTTACTTGCTTTTTATTACATGAACGCTTTGGTCAGTTCGTCTACGAAAATATTCACAATTAGTAAATGTATTTAAAATTTTCATTTATCAAGTAAATTTTATTTCTTTTCTTCGCTGAGAGAATGAAACCGTGACTTCTCTGTTTTACATCCTGAATATAATATCCTGAGAATAGAATAGAATAGAATAGAATAGAATAGAATAGAATAGAATAGAATAGAATAGAATAGAATAGAATAGAATAGAATAGAATAGAATAGAATAGAATAGAATAGAATAGAATAGAATAGAATAGAATAGAATAGAATAGAATAGAATAGAATAGAATAGAATAGAATAGAATAGAATAGAATAGAATAGAATAGAATAGAATAGAATAGAATAGAATAGAATAGAATAGAATAGAATAGAATAGAATAGAATAGAATAGAATAGAATAGAATAGAATAGAATAGAATAGAATAGAATAGAATAGAATAGAATAGAATAGAATAGAATAGAATAGAATATAGTATAATATCCTGAATATTATCTGCTACTTAATAACATTATAAGATAAATTTTTGCCAAAGTAAACTTTCTCAGAGTGAACATAATTAAATGCAAAAAAAGAGTATCTGCTCATACTCTTCAAAAACACTAACAAAGAGACGAAATTGTGCTTGATAACATGTATTAGATGATACGAGAGCTGAAAGTATAGGCAATGAAAACATCAGTGTACAGTAAATACCAGTTAAAAGCAATCAGTCTGAAGACAGTAAAGACGTACAGTGAATGATGGGATGCATTACTGACTGCTATCTTATTATCAAATTCTGTGATGAAAAAAGTGGAGACCTATTACCAAAATCACACTAGATAAACTTGGAAAGAAATCCTCTTCTTTAAAAAATGTAGATGACAATCGAATGAGACAAAACCCCCAATTAAACTTGAAATACTAATTGCGCGACATCGGTATCAAGCTGGTGAGCAGCCTGTAACAAACCGATTTTAGTATCTTCATTGTTATATTTGGTCACACACACAGAAAACTAAATATATATATATATATATATATATATATATATATATATATATATATGTAGAGAATAGTGAACAAGGCTGAGAGGATTAACCACTTGGAGTAAAGGAAAAGATTGATAGAGAATGATATAGAATAATTAGTCCAGTTCCTGACTTACAAATAAATGCAGCAAGTAGATTAACTGTTACCGAGATTAAAGCTCTTACACTTATAATAAACACCTTTGTAATCATCAACGGAAGAGTAAGATATACGGTGAATAAATATAGAGATACGGAGCATACATTTCACTATTTTATATTTGCCAAATAAAGAGAATCATACAAGTGATAAATCCACTAATTGAACGAAACTGTGAAGAAGAAGACGACGTAAGGAAAAACAGAACAAAAAAATTGGTTTAAGGTAAAAAAACTCTTAGACTTTAAAACACATACAGGTCATGTGAGATTGAAAAACACCGGGAAGCTAGAAAGTTTCACAATCTAGTTATCCAAGAAAAGAAACCACATTAATAGAAAGTTTAACGAGGATCAACAATGCCCGTAAGGATAAATAAGTTAAGAGAATTAGGTGCATGGAATACAGCAAACTGCGATGGTACCAACATTTCCCATTATAATACCTATATAAAAACTAAGACAAAGCCACATTTCATTGATGATGCATCAATCATAAACGAAAAGTGGCTTTGTCTTTGTCTCATTGTTTTTATATAGGTATTATAATGGGAAAAGTGGAAGAGTTGAAGGGTAAGAACTTGCAGCAGAATCAGAACCTATTAAGTTACAAAGCGTAGCGTACCACTGATATTAAATGCTAGGAAGCTGAAGCAACGAGGTAAAACAGCATGATAAGAGGAGCTACTAGACTCTTGGTAAGAAAGTTTTTTGATGGGAAATACCTTCTTAGGTTTCAACAAGCTGATGAATACCAGAACCAGATCTTGACCTACCAATGGCTTACTTAATTAACGTTTTAACTCATTTGCTTTTTCAGCAAGTTTTTCGCGCCTGGAGACGTCGTGACAATACCACATTAAAAAACGTAATCCACACGAGGAGTTGCCAATTGCTTTAAAACAATAAGATATTCCAAAAAAGGAAAAGCTGAGCATTAAAACAATACCCAGAAACCATAAGGTGTTCATTGTGAAATATCACCCTGATTGTGTTCAAAGTTTAACATTCATATTTGTTTTGTGTCCATGTTTTCAAAGTTTTGAAACGCCCTTTTCAATAACAGGACTTGCCAGTTGTTTTTAGACAGTAAAACGTCCTAAAAAGGAAAAGGTGAGCTACAAAATATTACCAACAAAACATTTGGTGTGCCTTGCAAAAATTCACGCTGATTGTATTTAAAGTTAAACGCTGATATTTGTTTTGTCTCGTAAATGGATATCGCCGGGCATTGACCAGATTCCAAATTTTGGGCTTAATACTCTCTCTTCAGTGCATGCCAAATTAGTATCTAATTTTAATCCAGTTATGATAGAAGCTCACTTAGCACCAAAATGGTTCTGTCAAGGAATTACTTATCTTTTTGCTAAAACAAATGAAAGAGCAAATACTAAAAATACGGACCCATTACACGTTTATCAACTCCCTATAAATTACTTACCTCAATCTTAACTGAAAGAACCTACTTTCACATGGAGGAACAAAATATTTTCCCCAACGAGCAGAAAGGGTGTCGCAGAGGATCATATGGATGTAAGGATCAACTGCTCATAAACAAAATGATTCTGGAAAATGCTTACACTAAACACAGAAATTTAAGTACTGCCTGGATAGATTACAAAAAGGCCTTTGAGAGCGTCCCGCACTTTTGGAGCTTAAAATCTTTGGAGATTTTTAAAATCTCTCCTGTATTAATGAATTTTCGTCGAACCAGCATGCCATTATGGGAAAGAAATATTACTCTGGGTCACGCGAATGGTATTCTTATTACAAACGGTATGCAAAACTGATGTGGAATCTTCCAAGGTGACTCTCTTTTCCCTCTTTTATTTTGTATAACACTTATCCCACCCTCTCAACGTCTTAATAATAAAGGATATGGATATAAGATCATGGACAAGATGATCATCCATCTTTTTTATATGGATGAATTAAAACTTTATGCTCACAATGATGGTGAATTGGAAGGGTTGTTGAAAACCGTAAAAGCGTTTAGTGATGACATAGGTATGGAGTTTGGTCAAGATAAGTGTGCCAAGACAACGTTTAAGCGAGGAAAACTGGTTACGTCTGAAAATATAGAGTTAGATGATGAAGCCGTAATAAAACAATTAGATCAAGAAGGAACGTATAAATACCTAGGAGTAAATGAAGGCGATGGTGTACAACACTCAAAAATGAAAAGAAAATACGAAAAGAATGCATCAGTAGAGTAAGGTCAATCTTGAAAAGCGAATTAAATTCTAAAATTAAATTAACAGTAATCAACACTCTTGCGATACCTGTTGTTACTTATAGTTTTAATGTGATAGATTGGAACCTAAGTGAACTCAAAAATATTGACACCAAAATTAGAAGGCAATTGACATCCAATAGAATGTATCACCCGAAGTCAGACGTAGACCGCCTGTACATACCTAGAAGTAAAGGAGGGAGGGGGATGATTAAGTTGGAACTATCGTATAAAACATCAAGATTGGTCTCTTGCAGTATCTAGATCTAAGCAATGACTGGATGCTTCAATTAGCTAGAGTACATGGGAACTCCAAATGATTTCCCTCGGTTGTGAAAAAATCAGATAAATTCTCGCGCGAATTAGGTATCGAAAACGAAAACATCGAACATGTATCACCAACAGTAGCCGCAAAGCGTTGAAAACAAAAAGCTAAGAAAATTGCACAAGATAAACTCGAATCTAGGTGTCATGAAAAACCTCTCCATGGATAGTTCGCAGCTCGAAGCAAGCAAGTTGATGCAGATGAAAGCTCAACCCATCCGTGGCTGAGAAACTCCGGACTTAAAAAAGGAAACAGAGGGATTTATTCTTGCAGCCCAAGATCAAAGTTTATTCCCCAGAAATTATCAGGCTAGCATCTCACATAATTGTGCCGACCCAAATCGTACCATACAGGCAAATCGCCAAGATACCTTCATCAAAGACAAAACGAGCAACACATGTCTGTTCATTGACATAAGTGTTGCTTCAGACAGAAACGTCTCAGCAGAAGCATTCGGAAAGCTCTCGAAGTATAAAGACCTGGAAATAGAAGTAGAAAAGATGTGGCACCTCAAAACCAAAACTTTGCCTGTCGTTAAGGAGCACTTGGCCTTGTAAAGAAAAGTACTGATAAACTTCTGTAACAAATACCTGGAAACCCTAAACTAGAAGAAGTCCAAAAAATTGTATTGAACAGCACACCATATGTTCGTAGAAGAGCCCTGTTGATCAAAATCATTTCCCTTTTAACACTTCAGTCGATTTATGTCATATGTAAAAATGTAATTCTGTACTCTTACTGTTCGTAATATTTCAATCTGTATTCTCGTCTCCTTGATGTTCGTAATATTTCCATGAATGTAAAATAAAACTTTCTTATATAGCCTAAACGTTTAGATACTTTTGCTTCGTTATTGATAGTCTTAGGGTTTGTATAATTTGTGACTGTCTCATATATTGTTTGTCAATTGCCTTTGTTCATTTTAGATTATTTTGTTGAAATGTATTACCTCAAATCACCCAAGGTCTCTGGTAGTGACTCGGTGCTTGATTTTAATTAGCAAATCCAAAGAAAACTATATAATAATAATAATAATAATAATAATAATAATAATAATAATAATAATAGGTCTAAGACACCACCACCACTGTTAATGATCCTTAGGAAAACAAATGGGTCGTTAAATGAAACATCGTTAAGTGAAACAAAACTAACAAGAGAGCGTACTCTGTCACAAAGAAAGTAATTGAGTTTAAAGGTTACTTAAAAATATAACAGTCTATCAGCTTCAAATATTTAGAGTAGAACCCACCATGGAGGTAAAAAATTTAAGGGGATAGCAAAAAGGCACCAATGAGTAAAAGTAGAGAGCACTTTTAGGAGAAATTGCCCTACCTGNAATAATAATAATAATAATAATAATAGGTCTAAGACACCACCACCACTGTTAATGATCCTTAGGAAAACAAATGGGTCGTTAAATGAAACATCGTTAAGTGAAACAAAACTAACAAGAGAGCGTACTCTGTCACAAAGAAAGTAAATGAGTTTAAAGGTTACTTAAAAATATAACAGTCTATCAGCTTCAAATATTTAGAGTAGAACCCACCATGGAGGTAAAAAATTTAAGGGGATAGCAAAAAGGCACCAATGAGTAAAAGTAGAGAGCACTTTTAGGAGAAATTGCCCTACCTGATCCCAGTTTGGCACCCTTAAAACTGAGCAAACAACCCCTTAGGGGGTTTTTGGATGAAAAATACAAGAATATAATCCTTCTTGAATTCAAAGTGAAGAGTCAAATTAAATGAAAAAAATTGTTATAATTTTTCTTAGCCTTGTATCCATTAGCAAACCGATATTCAGGGTTTTGTACAAAGCTGCTTACTTGACTGTGTAGGAGAGCAAACCATACACACTCCGTGAAACTCACGAAAACCCAACTGGATTGCAGTTGCCGAGTACAATGTAGGGGAAAGCAGGTAAAAATTGTCTTTTTTCGCTTTCCCTCACACCATCAGGAGAAGATTAGATGACATGAATAATGGAATCTTAGCTCAAGTAGTTATGGATATTACAGTAAAGTCTTTCTAAAGCCCATATTTGAATTAAGTCCCCATCTCCTATTAGCCCACCTTTTCAGAGGCAAACGTTTACTAAGCTCTTCATCTCCTTTATTCCCCCCCTCCCTTTCAGAATTTGAATGGATCTAAAAATAAGTAAGCTTGATAAAACCAGAGGCTTTGTACAATTGATTACATTCAATAGTTCTCAGCACGTGAAGACGCAAACATTTACGTACTGCAGATAAAGACGTTCCAGATCAGAGTAAAAATGTTTTTTAATGTTGTTTGTTCTGCTGTTATTTCATATGGGCAAGAATTGTCACCTTTTTCCCCACTTCTTTGTGCAATACTGTGATTACCGGTTTAGTTTCTGAATTGGTAAAATATCTGCCTGGTACAACTAAACCGTCCTAAAGAAATTTTTGGCCCATAGTCAAAAATTTTGAATTACGCTATTTCTGTGATAGACACACAGAAAAAGCGATAGTTTAATTGGTGGGTGACCACCCACTTCTTCCCCAGTTTTGCTTTTTAAACCGTACAGTTCGATTGAAAATTCATCATGTTTCAAAATTTTCCCGGCATTTCAGTTTTCGCCAATTGCTGACTTCAAGGTATTTTTGTAAGCGTGGTGGCGATAAGCAACAGACAGGAACCCTTAGCAATAAAGCTGAATGAAAGATATTCCTTGACTTCTTTCCATTATATATATTTTTTGAATATTCTTTGGTGTTTCATTAGGTAATTTTATTGTGAAGTACAAAATAGTAAAGGAGGACGTGCGAGAAAATCTACTTCTTGTTGCCTGTTACACCAGCTGTTTGTTTTTGCTTCCGCTGGTCAAGTAAGTACTATGTCCGTGTCTTATTGCGATGTTTGTAACTTCTGTGTGGTGCCCTGTCGACTTTTGTTGTAACTGCTGTGCGGTCTCCTATTAATTTCTGACTGTAGTAAGCGGTAAGCACTATACAGAATAATTTAGTTGCTTATGAGTGTCAAATAGATAGCAACAAGTAAGGAACAACCAATTAAAACGATGGCAAGTCAATTGAAACCTACTCCTCATGGAGGCGAAAAGGTACGTTCTTACAAAGTTAATTTTAAGGCTGAAGTAATTCGCTATGCTATTTCTCATTCCGTTTACGCTGGTGCTGAGGAATATCATGTGGATCGTAACAGCATTGTTGTTGAAAATAGAAGAAGAACATTTGACAGAGTTAAAAGATGAGTCACTTGGAGGTGGCAGAAAGCAGCCATTGGACAGTGGAGGACGGCATACTGAAGAAAACGTCTGGATATTGGATATTCTAACGATGCAGCAATGGAATACGTGGCTCAGGGAAATTAATCATGATGAAAGCAAAGAAAAGGAAGAAAGATCGGCTCTCAAAATGTGTGGCATGGAATGGATAAACTGATCCTCCTGGAACGACAGACGCTCAGTAAAGGCCATATCAGTTGATTGATAAAGTTTGGTTTGTAGTATCATGCTGAAAGTAAGACGAGCTCGTCAGAAAGCTAGCTCTGACCTCAAAAACTTCTTTCTCATGAACAAAACAACTGTACTAAAGGTTATGGTTTCCAACCTAACAGTAGAGAAAAAGGTGCGCACACTGTGGATTTATTTAGGCAACAGGTCATAAAAAGGCAAAAACAACCCTTCGCTTAACAGCAGCTGCAGATGGAAAGAAATACAAGCAGCCTTTTCTTTCTGTTCAAGCAGGAAAAACGCGAAGTGAAACATCAAAATGACCAGTACCACAATAAATGTGTTGCACGCAGCAGTGAAAACGATGGATATATAATTATACACATCCATCGTTTATAGTGAAACCTCAATAACCCATGGTGGAATTATGACCTAATTCGATGTAAGCAGGTAAAGTTGACAAAATCCATAGGGCTACAAGAAAAACACTAGTTCTTTTCAAATATTGTGTTCGTTAGGTGTTGCTGCAAAAGTTTTGAACAATAATTAGGAGAATTTAGTGCACGGGTAATGACTGCAGAAATTTTATATTTGTTATTTTATAAATATAAAAAATGAGTTTACCATTGAAAATTTTTTCACATTGCAAAATGTTTATTAAGCCCTCCTCCCAATTAAGCATCATCCACCTTTCTACAAGCCCCTGATGGGTGCTTAAAAAATTCACGATATTTCAAGGCAAAATTATTCTTTCTCTTGAAAGTTAAAAACATCAGCGGTCTAGTCAAGTCGCTTCCAAATCAATGAGATCGCTGAAGTTTTCAATTTAAGCCACCTTATTTTCATTTGTGCATTATGGGAAAGACGACGTGATAAAGTAAGATTTTTAGTTTGCAAGCTTCTTGTAACAACAACTGTTTGAAGTGATTTGTAGATAAGTTCTCCAGAGATCACATCACAAAAACCCAATAGGGATCTACAAATAAGTATCTAGTAAAATTGGGACATTGTCCAGTCAAGGAAAAAAGAGGCATTTAATACAAGTCTTCAATAGCCGTCTTAATTTGCAGAAAATATTCAAAATAGTACTTGCCGGGACTTGGATTAAGAATCACCTTTGTAGCCTGTCATAGAATTTGTAACAGAAATTCTCAGTTGATCACAATTTGCCTTTATTCAAACATTTTAGTCATTTAAAACTATTTTCATCAATTATTAAGTATGCTTGTCTGTCATAAGATTATATTCACATATACAAGAGATTTTCCTTTAACGTACGTTATTAATGGATTACCTTAGTCTTCGATGATTACTTAAAAGACAACCACTGTCTGTGTTGTCAGCCAATCTCTCAGTTCGAAAAGTCTGTTTTTGTCACAAATATTTCTCTGCGTAGGTTAAATATTTCAGGATGCGCAAAACCAAATAAGACGAATGAGTGATTCAAACAGATTTGATGCTATTGCTTGACAACTTAAAGTGACCAAGAAAACCTAAAAAATACAGCCTTCTAAAAGAAAAAAATGACAATAGTGACAATGATGATGATAATGAAATTGATGATGATAATGATGATGATAATGATAATGATGATGATAATGATAATGATGATGATAATGATAATGATGATGATGATGATAATGATGATGATGATGATAATGATGATGATGATGATAATGATAATGATGATGATAATGATGATGATGATGATAGTGATAATGATGATGATAATGATAATGATGATGATAATGATAATGATAATGATAATGATAATGATAACGATAACGATAACGATAATGATAATGATAATGATAATGATAATGATAATGATAATGATATAATAAGGATGATGATCATGANCAATCATGGTATTCCCAATTACTATCACAGTTTAATTTGTCACCAGAATTACTTGTCAAAATGGTTTTGTTTTGTGCGGGGTTTTGTGAGAAGACCTTGACGTAAATTTCTGTTTGTTCCAAACGTCAAAGCAACCAGAAATGTTTAATTGGTACAGCAAACAATCAAGTTCCACATTTTACGGAGGGAACTGGTTAGTTTTAACGCAAATGAGGATTCAGTTTGTAATAGCTTGAAACTACTATTAAAGTAAACTTCCAAATAAGCTACAACTATTTTTTTATGAGCAACTCGATTTTTCATTTCAAATCTCAAACTACTAAAGAAAAACGCTGATTTCAGCTTCACAGTTGATAAGCAGTCACCTTGCATTTTTCTTTCGTTTTATTTGTGGAATGATTTCCTGATACACAGAACGTATAATGGGAAGTAAAAGAAAATTTTGTTGCTGAGAAAATAAGGGTTTCTTGAACCTAATATCAGATATTAGCTTCAGGTGTTTACACTAACCAATATTCAAACATACTGAAAAGGAAAAAGCAGAAATAATCCTTTATATCCACAAAGGCTTAAATGCAAAAAACAATGCCATAAAAGCTTTTTTTACAAAATAAAAAAAGTGAGGTGGCATAGTAGAAACCAATATCTCTATTAATGAATTTCGAAAGCTAATTTTTGAAAAAAAATTAGCCCACCACCACCAAAAGAAAGAATACCAAGCAATATAATTATAAGGAATAAAAATGATTAGGAAAATAATAATTGTAAAGGAATGTAAAAAATTGACAATAAAATGATAAAGAAAATAGTGAATTAAAAATAGTGAACTTTATTACTCACTTCAAGTTCATTTTTCTTCTAAAGAAGGAAAATGAACTTGTTTTCATGATACTGACACGCAGTAATATCCAATTTTCCTGTAGAAAATCAATTTTTTAATTATTTTGAATTTAAAAAATATGTTAATAAAGATAAAGGGCCACTTCAGATGACGTGTTTCAATTTTGTATTTCTTAACGAGAACGATCGAAACGTCGGTGGAGTCCGTGGGTTGTAAAACCTGAAAAAATGTTGTGGTCATTCAGCATCATAAACTACCTCAGAAAAAATGACTGGTCCACAAAATTGTCTGTAATTGTCTTCTATCAACTGTGTTCCATACACTGTGAAGTTGACTGATGCAATGACAAGTCTAGCAATATGTGTACTTACAAGGCATATACTTGCCCTGCTTGGTGGTTCAAAAAACGTCACTGTGAAAAGAAACTACCTTTTAAGTTTTGTAAATGTGTTTTTCCTGTGAGATACTAATGGAGGAAGTAGGAAAACACAGTTGCTTTTAAAAATTTTGCAAACACCCTTAAACTAATGCTGCCATGTTAAAACAAAAGGAACAGGAGCAGTCTTCTCTTGGTCCATTTTGCTATCTTGGGGTATGGGGTTTCTAACCATTTTAGCGAATATTAGGGAAGTTTTATGAAGACTGGATTAATTTTAATCTCAAGCCACAAAAAGATAGAAATCTCTTGGCTTGAAAATAGTATTTGGAAATATAGGTACAAAATAAAAAATTGTTGTTGTTTTTTTTAATTCAAACATATATGTATATATATATACATTAAACTTTGCTGCAGCTTTAAAAATAGCAACAACTACTTAACAATCAAAATGTTGTCAAGATAGTCATCAAAATATTTTTCTGATATATTTGTGGAATTAGTTTTCAGAGTTGATTTTCATTCAAGAACAGAAAACTTTTAAAATAATTTTAATGGATTTTTTTGCCATACAACCTTCAACTGCTGCTTCATTTCCTGTAGAAAAAGTTGATTGTGTCTTTTCTGATGTGAAAAACCTTAAAAATGCATTTACAAGTACTTGCTACAATCATGTGATAACTTTGTCCAAAACGTAAATTCCGATTGACTGTATCTGTCAACATCATAGGGTAATTTGATACTTTTCCTTTTCTTAATAACATGTTGTCGAGCTGTATCCCTATGTTTTAAAAAGAAATAGTGTTATAGAGATTCTCAAATTCCTTTAATCTTAAATATCTTAGGTATTTCTAGTTTAATCTGTTTATTTCTTGTTGTTATATGCAAATACCCATTTTCTTTTACGTATTTTTTAGAAATTATGCTAACCTCTGACATTGACCAACGAAGATAGAACTTTCCACTTGGTTTTCCTGATGTCTTAGTTCTCTTCATTTTTTGTCGGCGGAAGTTTAAGCAGAGGTGGCTCTGCTGTCTTGAATTTTTTACATTTTTCATGGTGTTCTTATGCCTCTTTTATCACAATGTTAATTGACCAGAAATATTTTTGCTGTATCTTTAGCTACGCCCGATAAAAACCAGTATGTCCAAAAATTAATGATTGTGCATCCTTGTTATGATCGGATCGACCTGGCTCTTCAGTTTAATGAGTTTTCCACTCCTCTTCCCAAATTTAAAAGGTATGTTTTACACGAACAGTTGTGATCTTCCATGTAGAGACAGTCTTTTTCTCAGGTCATTTTTTAAAATAAAACAAGCTCTTTTCTTTTCGGCAGTATATCTTATGTTAGATGTATAATTAATAAATTTAGCTGTTCATTTTTTCTCTGTACTTCACTGAAATCTCTTGTAGATACCTCTTAAAGCAACATCTATTAGTGGACATCTGGATAGACAATTTGCATTCCCATGGAGCTTTCCAGATTAATAGGCAACCTCAAAATCAAAACCTTGTAGTTCCCTTATCCATGCCGTGAACAGACTATTTGATGCTTTTACGGATTTTAAGCATGTGAGGGGGACAGTTATATGTTGTCATTGTAAAATGTCTGGCATACAGATATGGGTAGGAATACTATAATGCCTATACTATTCCTTGAGCCCCTTTTTGAAAAGTGGAATAACTTAGTTCGTTAGCATGGCTTCAGTAGTCTACTTGGGTAATCAATCACTAATTAGAGGACACATCTTGACAGCAGTGTTTATTATATTTTCATTGTAAACAACTGAATTGTATCATCCTCTATAAAGATAGAAATAATAATAATAATTCTCCCTGTATAGTTTCTGGAGGTAGTACTATTTCAACTTTATGATTACAAACATCAGTACATAATTCCAAAGGAGGAGAAAAATTAGAAACACATTGTATCGAAGCTGTCATCAAACAATGTTTGAGCTCTAAAATGCTCTTTATGCTTGTAATATCCACAATAAAAGTCTTTTTTATTATTAATTCTACCGAGGGTTTCAATATATTAGCGTATTATTTTATGAGCCTCTTGTAGTATGACGTCAGCCGCAAAAAACCTAATTACACTTGTTTTTAACTGAAAAGTTTGAAATCGCCTAAAGACGGCAACTTTATCAGTATAATGGTTACTCCATTTTTAGTAACAATGTGTTCAAAAATGTTACTAATATCTTTAGCCGATGACGTTTAGAAGGCTCTAATGTCAGTCCTGTTTTCTCGATTCTTACAAAAATCAAACAGTTTTTAAGACGGTTATTGATTGTTGTCTCCAGTGAAATACCAAAAGTATCAAAATCAAATTGTTAATTTTACCATTTATTAAAATTTCTTCTTTAGTCAATCAAGGATTAAGCCATTTTAACCATATTAGAAACTTGTGTTAGATGATTTAATTTTTCCTACTTTTCCGTCCGTCTGACATCAAGAACTCGTGGATTTTGGAGGCAGAACTTCCCCTGCTGCCAAAGAACACATGGTGTTGATTGGCAGTTGCTTCGATTTTTGTCACTAATGTGAGCAAATTAGATAAAAACAGCACATCAGAGTAGCTATTTTATATGTTCTTACATACTGTGACGGCATCAGCTGGAGCTGGAGAGATACTCTTTATTTCTTGCAGCCAACAGGCCTTGTACCGCTCTTGTTAAGCTGTGAAAAGCCTTACCCCTTTTAAAACCTTAATTGGACATTTTTATCGGACCAACAAAACTGTCTGATACCTTGAATACTCAGGGAGCGCTTTCCAACAGAGTTTTCTTGTTGTATTGTGATTTTATAAACAATGATGGAGATTAACACCCAAGAAGAAGAGTCACTCACGCATACGCAATACTGACTGATCGTACGAGAAGATGAGATGAACAATCAAGAGAGTACAGATGAAGAGGTCATACGATATGGATGTCATATAAATATGAAATAAATAGTGTTATGCGTTTATTGCTTTGGATTATTGATTCTTACTTCTTCTATTTTACCATACAATATTTCCCATAAAGCTTCTTTTCCCTCAGCGGGCCTCCACAGCGTCTTGAAAAGTATTTGGGCACAGTCTTCTTTATCTATGTTTTGATCCACGGACAGAATCACAGGTGATTCTGTTTCGTTGGGAACTGAGTTATTGTCATGGAAGAAATCCTTTTTAATCTATGTTAAACTTATCATTAAGTTGATCTTTCAGTACTTAATATTGGAGCGATTCACGACTGAGAAACTCAAAAATGTTCAAACAGCACTTTAAGTCAGGTAGGCCAATATTAGCTTGGTCTGTTCTTGTAAATTTCAGCCATTGATTGTTGCAGCAACCTGACATTCTATTAAACATTTGCCAATGTCTTCTTCATTTCTTCCAGAGAATAATTTGATATCGAGTAACGTTACTCTTGGTCGCAGCGTGGCTCTATTTAATCTCGATCTTTGGCAATAAGCATAGCTTTGTCATTAGATAAAATGGACACCTTTCCTTTGTGAAAATGATAAATTCCCACTCCGTCAACCCTTACACTTGAACCGTTATCCTTTTCGTCTGTCACGATTAAAGTTGTTACAGGTTCAAGGAAAACATACAGACTGTATTATTCTCTACATAAAAATCGTTTCCCCACCCTGGACTATTAGATCTTCTGGTTAAAATAAACTAATTTATTTTACTTAAAACTGCAAATTAACTTCTACTTAACTATTACTATAACTATTACTTAACTAGTCTTACATTAGATAGATTTTACATTTTCTTAAAATTAGATATAAAAGTAGACAGAAAGTCAAAATATAATTTGCTGAATGACCCTACATGGTGCAACACGATAAAGCAGGTTATATGATATCTGCAAAGATACAGAAAGAATTACACATAATGACCAATGGGCTGTTGCAACAAATCATGACACGTTAAGAAAGAAGCATTTGTAAATATCGAATTAAATATTTGAATTAAATATTCAAATTTGTCAGGTTTTTTCTTACTGGTTTTGAAAGAAAACATGTGTGAAATCTTGCAAGGAATATAATGCCATCATAGAAGAAATAAAATTTTCTTCAAACTTTCAGCTGTGCTGAACTAGTTTCTTAGGTTGATTTGCTCGATCAAATGAGTTATTAATCCAGTTTCGTCTAAAAATAACTGTATACAAAAAAAGGAACCATTATTATTTTTCTCAAGACACTTCTTTTTTTCTTCTTCTTCTTCTTTCGGCGTTTCCCTTTTCAGGGGTCGCCACAGCGAATTGACTTCTTCCACTTGAGTCGGTCACGTGCGTCTTTCTCGGTCAAGCCAAGTTCCCTCATGTCATCTCCCACACAGTCTTTCCTTCTCCTCCTTGGCCTTTCCTGCTTTCTCTTGCCAGGCAGCTCCATGTTCAGCACCCGTTTAGCAATGTGATCCTCCTCCCTCCTTTGCACATGTCCATACCACCTTAGCCGTGTCTCTCTCAGCTTTCCTGCGATGTCACATATCCCGATGGTGCCTCTGATCCTTTCATTTCTGATCATGTCCTTTCTTGTGACTCCAAGGGACCACCTCAGCATACG
>RDPX01000043.1:3196997-3274169 GCA_003991215.1 Morbakka virulenta | reverse complement strand
GAGAGAGAGAGAGAGAGAGAGAGAGAGAGAGAGAGAGAGAGAGAGAGAGAGAGAGAGAAAAAGAACGATGATCACTTAAAATTAAAGTTAAATTAAAGAAACCCTCAAAAGTATTGTCATGCTTCACCTTGGTAAAACTCTAAGATGAAAAAGGGTAGACGTCTTACTCCTGCTCCATAGAAGAATGTCCTTGAGAAAGAAATTCAATATGAATACTTGATTTTTCATCTCTGTTAATGTGGAAGAATGGTTACTTGCTCCACTGGTAATATATATGATGGGATTAACTGTTATTGCCTGCTTGAACTTGTTTCGTGACTTCTCAGATACTGATTTCGTCCTTTCAACTCTTGCTTCTTTCAAGAAAGTGACATTATTTTCCTGTTTTAACATGCACACAAACGATTCCTGCATGCTAACTTTTTCCTCGATTTTATCTTTCATCTGTCTAAGTGTAAAAAAGTGTAACATTTAAAAACCATTGACGTAGCAAGCACGTTACTCATTAGGTGTAGCTATCTTTAGGAGTAATGATCCAATATATCAAAATATTCCTTTTGTCCTTTTTAAAATAAGCTCAGACATACATTCCTCTTTACTCTGTACAACAAAATATAGATATTTTTCTTTTTTGAGCATTAACAAATCATCATGTTACAAAACATAGATATCACTTTATTCCTGTTATTTTCTTTCTCAACTCTTTCACTTCTTGTCAGTTTGATATTATGAGAAATTAAGGAAGTGATTGCGTTAATAATGTTACCATTGAATTTAGGAAATGAAGTTATCATTAAAAGAGAAGGGTAAAGAAAATACAGATGAAACACCAAGAGTGAAAGCTATATTTTAATCATAATTTTTCCAAATACTATTCAATAAACACAAAAATTAAAATATTCATATTTTTCTGGAAAAGGAAGAAGATTAAAGAGGATTTAGCGGCGGATCGGGACAATTAAACTTATTTGCTGTCTTCAAACTGTTGAGAAAAATGACAAATGTTCTTGGTAAGGATAGCAGTTTGCCAAATAAAACTGATGACAAAAGTAAGTTTGTGCCTCTAAAGTAGCAACTAGCACGGAAACAATAGAATTTAGTAAAATCAAGTCCACCAAAGAAAGTAAAATTCAATAACAACCAACCTATGCCGAAAATCTAAGATACTGGTATGTGAAAGGCGGTTGAAAGACATTTTGCTTGTATATCTTCATATCTACTTGTTTTGTCTTTCAAAATTCACCTTTTCCCAGTGACAATCTGGAACCTCTATTATCCACAACGCATGAGGTAAATTTATGGACCTCATACTAAGAAATAGGTTTTCAGCGTTTGATGTAAATCTCCCCCCCCCCCCCAAAAAAAAATATTATTCATCATTTTCATTACTATATCGCAATGAAGCTAAACATAGCAAGGAAACAAAAATAACTAGTAAATTACAAATTCAAGAAGACAAAAAGATTTTAATAGCACACCAGAAAATATTTGTGTCTCAAATCAAAAAAGAGACAAAGTAATTTTTCAGAGAAATCCTCAAATGACTATAAAAGCATAAAATTTGAGATACTTATTTTTCAAATAATGCTGATCAAATCTGGCTGATTGACAAATTAAAAGTCCAACATAGTTGCTTTTTTTAAGTCAGCCACTTAATTAGTCGTCCAAAGATTTTTTTCATTAAACGCAATTGTATTTGACAATTTACATGATCTTAGTATGGATTCATATGTTTTCAAGCCTGCTGAAGTAGATTTTTATGAAGCAAGCTTACATATTTGTTTTGAATTTTCTAGTTTTTCAAGTAGGCCACTAGATAGTTTGTTTTCAATTTCAAAGGCTTTGTACTGACTAGAAAATGTTTAAATCATACCACAAAGCCTCCAGTTGTCACTACTCACATATGCAGCGACAAAATGATGTACAGAAGAGAGGTAATAGACATTTCACTTGTGGTAGCATTGTCCAACATATCTTCCATGTCTCTCCTTTCGCTTATCTGGATTTGAGATGGCTTCCTGGCTCCAGACCACCTTAATAGGCTGCACAATATTTATGTTCATCGAGGGCCACCTGTATAGGTGGAGTGTGGTTTTGCTTTATCCACACAAGTTGCTGGTCTTGATCTGTCACACATAATGACAAACAATCTCTCCAGCATCTGCGAATTAAGATCAGGAATCAATGTTGTATTCTGGCTGAGACTAGTCAATCTTTTAACAACATCAACAAACAAATTGCTGGTCTGACTTGCAGGTTTCCTCTCTTTTCCACAAAAGGCAGAAACAACGTCACTTCTCTTCAACGTATGAAAGTTTGGGATCCCTCTAACTTTCTCAAGACCCAGTATAAAAACTATGCATGGCTTGGAATACACAGCATCTCAGCTTCTTGGCTAAAAGCGTTATACAATTTCTCATTATATATTTCCTGTGTGAATTGCGCCACCGATATTTCTATGACTAGCACGTCCATGTGATTAGAGTTAATATAATAAATTCTTCAATCATTACAACCCTGATGTTTCTAAATACTCGAGTGTCAGCTTCTCTATAACAATATGAAAACACTGCATCCAGAGGCTTCCTTGTGTTCCTAATCACATGTTCTCTTTTTGTGACAATGACTGTTGTTGTCATCTTTGCATTAAAAAGCAAGGAAATGAAACATCTTAGCCTTGTTGCCTGCATAACGAAAGAACTTCCACCCAGTATATTGTCTCAAACTGCTTAGAACTCCTCTTTTCTGTTCCTAATCACATGTTTTCTTTTTGTGACAATGACTGTTGTTGTCATCTTTGCATTAAAAAGCAAGGAAATGAAACATCTTAGCCTTGTTGCCTGCATAACGAAAGAACCTCCACCCAGAATCTTGTCTCAAACTGCTTAGAAATCCTCTTTTCTGTTCCTAATCACATGTTCTCTTTTTGTGACAATGACTGTTGTTGTCATATTTGCATTAAAAAGCAAGAAAATGAAACATCTTAGCCTTGTTGCCTGCATAACGAAAGAACCTCCACCCAGTATCTTGTCTCAAACTGCTTAAAACTCCTCTTTTCTATTCCAGTGATGTGTAACTGAGTTTCAGTTGTAGTTAGGTCTGCAATCTACTTTGTGCCTAGCACCAGTTGAATTATTTCTCTTAGAATGGGTTGACCACCTCTTCATCACAGCAGACGGTAATTTTACCCTTTTAAAGAAAATTTTTTGCTCACTCAGTATCTTCTCATATTCCTGCTGTACGTAACATATTTTACACAAATCATAGTTTTGTATGACCACTAACTTTGGATCCAGCGGCCATCCACCTAGTAAGTGGTGACTTGTCTCTTTTGAATCCAAATGCTGTTTAGTCATCTTTGTGCCTGTGCTATCGCCAGGGTAGAAAATGTTCTTCTTAACTTACTGATCACGAAGTTTCCTACTCATAACTTTCTTGATTCATCTCAATGTTGTTGATCCAATGATATATCTGGGAAAGTGAATTAGTATCCATCACATATAGAAATAGGATCAAAATAAATAAGATGAGCTCTTTGTCCAGCAACAAATTTCAAAACTAAAATTACGGGAACTCTTTCTATCATTCTTTACACCAGTCCTCAGAGATTTTATATGACAAGCCGGTTTCTTCAGAGGGGTAATAGTGGTATGCCTCTTCAAATCTTGAAATTTATACAATCTAAATGCAGTGGTTTGGTGTGCTTATATTGTCACGGTGGCTCTGGATTCAGGCTCTTCTATAACATGTGAGACCACCTTTGCTTCAACATTGGCACTGAACTAGCCTCTGCCCTGTAGTAATATTACTATTAAACGCATTTACCAAACATGACCATGAATTTTTTCTATCCTGACTGGGGTCACCAGAATTATATCTCTTTGGACAAAGGATACAACATTTGGTCAGAAACAATGACAGGTGTCTGCTCCAAGTTCAGAAAAGACATTGTGTCGCGGGCTGTTGGCGTAGTGTGGCTGACAGTTGCAACTGAGTAACTTTGGTCTCCCTACAGAAGCAGCGCTGTTGAAAAGCTCATTTCAAATGGAAGAGTCCTTTTTTGCTTTGCATACTAGGCTAACGACCCGAGAATGTACTTTTACGTGTGACAAGATTGCCACAGGTGCCGGTAAGGTTTGGCTTACTATTGGAAAATAATCTAAGAGTTTAGTATGATGCATGCTTGTTGAACATTGTTGTATATATTTTGATTGTCAGGAATTATTTAAGTCTCATTTGTGACTTCATTTTGAGGGGTTTAAGCTTATTGGTAGGATTTTCAGTTGGGAAATTAGATGTTGGAAAATTAGGATACTTGTACTATAAAAAGGTGCTTTATCTTTAAATTCAGTGGGTTTATGATCTATGTTGGATACTACTGCATTTGTGAACAATAGTTTTCTTAATGTTAAGGATCATTAGTTTTTCTTTCACGGATTGAGCAACTACTGCTTCTTCCAGGTTAATAAGAGTTATAGGACTCTGTTAAATGATATTCTGAGCACATTCCTGTAGAGAAATTTGATGAACTGTTTCTTAACAAACACATACAGTCTCATGTGGACTTCAAAAGGTATTTTACTATCTTTGAAATGCCTCTGGACAACGATTCCTTCTATTTTGCAAAACTATTGTACTGCAGAGAGTGTGATAAAGAAAGGTCAGATTTGGATGCTTCTTCCTGGATTTAGCACTTGATATCTACACCAAATTTAATCATGTATACAAATTGCGAAAATGATGGTGGTCCAGCACGCTACTGAAGTACGCTACAGAAATTTGATTTGTAAAGGACCATGGCTCATCTTACAGTTTCAATAGCTTTTACTAGATGGATCGCTTTACGGTACTAAAATGCTTTTGGGGGGATTGAGACTACATCATTTTCAAAAGGAAGAACAACCTCTTTTCTTTTGTGATAGGCTTGCTTCTTTGGAATGTAAAAAAGCAACTAGACCATGAGTCAAGTGGAACTAACATCAGGTAGTTCAACACCAGATTATTGTTCTCAGCTTTACAACATCTTCAGTTAAGTAACTCTGAAAAAGAGTTGATATCTGCTGTCATGGGCATTTTTTATTTTACAAATGTAGGCAATTAGTTTGAAGAAGGCAATAGGCTATACCTCCCTCAATAAATTCTTGCTTTCTCTTGCTTCTTTACATATAGGTAGGCTCGTTCTTGGTTATATAGTAGCACAAAATAAACTAAATTCAGAATTTTCAAGATTATTATGATTCTTTCTGTTGTCTTTTATTAGTTTTAATTTACCTTCTGGCATACCATCGTGTGCTTTTAAATTTTTTTAAAGGTTTCATACAAAAAGGTTTTGTGAAAAAACTCAAAAAGCCTTGGTTAATGCAAAACCACGTATCAAGCTTTTTTATAGGAATAGTGTTTTTCCGTTTCAGTGTGAGTTTTCCCAGATTTTGAAAAACAGTAGTTATGTTTTTTAGGTATGACTACAGCTCATTGTAAATAAGTGACTTTTTAAATTCTTTCAACTCTTCAAGAGTCATCGTTTCTTCGATTTACGAGCTCGATCCATCTCAGTACATTCTAACGATCAGGCAACAGTCTAAACCATAGAAGAAGGATAAAATACAGAATTGTATCTCAGAGCAATATCCTTTTTATGTTTGGTAATTACTTTTCTCTGGGCGACAGGCAACGGGCATCTTGAGTTAAACTCCTTTACGCGCAAAAGAAAACTAGACAATCGAGAAGCAACAAAATAAAACTGCAACGACTGCACAAATGCATTTGGAAACTAATAGCAAATTTCATAAATATTAAGATATTTTTAAATTTTGAAAATGGAGTTGCAAAAAGAAAAGAACTCGCATGATGTTTCTGTAGGTTTAGAAAAAGGTCAATCATAGTTTTGTTTTACCGAGAGTAGTAGTGGCGTACGGCTACATCTCAACATTATGTCCTCTCAGCCAGTTTCCGAATTCCTCATCACAAGGACGGTGTCAAAATTTCCCTCCAGTCTGGTTGTTGGGCACTGGAGGACGATATGTTTTGCAGTATCCTGGGTTTCATTGCAGTGGGGACAGTCTGCAGTGTCTCTTAGTCACCATTTGTACATGTTGGCTGGTGTTCTGCTATGGCCTGTCAGCAGTCGGTTTGAGGAGACCCATTGTTTTCTGGTGTTATTCTGAAAGCCTGGTAGTCTTTCAGCAGGGTCTTTAATAGTTTCTACTCCCGATGGTATTTTTGCAAACCACCAGCCTCTCCATGTCTCTGTCATGTTGCAGATCTGAATTTCTGATTGGTAGAAAGATCTTCTGGATTTTAACCTCGTTGTTTTGGTGGCCTTGCTAACAATGTCGTTGAGAGGGGGTGTTGTCTGTTGTGTTCTTCAATTCTATCATGAACTTTTGATTGGCTCCTCTCTCCTGATTTCTTGTGTTGCAATGTGGCTTGGTGTTGGGAGCCACTGTATTAGTGTTGACTTTAGGCATCCTGTAATTATCCTCATGGATTCTCTTAGTTTTATGTCTACCTTTTTTGCATGAGGACTTCTTGACCATACTGGGGCACAATACTCTCAAACACTATAACAGAGTGCTAGTGGGGACATTCTAAGTACTTGTTATGAAGCTCCCCAAGAGATGCTAGCCAGTTTCTAAGGAGACAGTTGTGTTTGGCTATTTTGTTTGCTGTTCCGTTTAGGTGTGTTTTGTATTTCATTTGTCTATCAAGAGTAACACCTAGGTACGTAGGGCTTGTGTCAGTTGGAAGGATTTTTCCGTCGACGTTGATTTTAAGGGTCTTTGCATCTTGTCTGTTATCTAGATGGAATGTAGCAGATATTGATTTGGTGGTGTACATTTTTAAGTACCATTGGTCAAACTGTTTTTTAAGCTGTGTTGTTTCTTCGCTAACAGATTTTTAAAATTATTTTCCAGTTGTTTGATTGATGGGCCAAGATCCAGTCATCCGCATAACTAAGTTGGAGGGATTGGCTGACAGATATGTCATTTATATATACATTGAACAGAGTTGGTACGATGACTGATTCCTTAGGAACGCCGTTTTTTATTTTCCTTGATTTGTTTTTGTCTCCTCCAGGTACGACGAGAAACTGTCTTGAGCTGGTCATAGTTGAGAGGAGTTTCAATACTTTTCAGCATGGTATTATCTTTGCCAGTTTTACCATAAGTCTCCCCTGTCCACACAGTGTCGTAAGCTGCTGAGAGGTTTATGAAGACTGCACCTGTCTTTAACTTTTTTTCGAATCCAGATTCATTGAATGATGTCAGTGCCAGAGCTTGTTCTGTAATGCTTTTGTGTGGTCTGGAGCTTGCTTGTTGGAGTGATATATGATTGTCTATGTATGGGGTGATTATTGTAAGAATGATTCATTCAAATAACTTATATAGGCAACAAAGAAGTGATATTGATCAATAGCTAGTTGGTTCTGTAGCTGGTTTCCCGCCCTTGAGGATGGCATTGACTATCACATGTTTCCATTGTTGTGGATACGTGCCCTTTTCTATTATGTCAGGTATTTGCTAACCAGTTGATTGCTTTTGGTCCGAGATGAGTGAGCATATCTGGATATATACCATCCATGTCAGCTGCTTTTCTATTGTTTACATTTTTTAAGGCTCCTTTTTTTCCCTCCTGGGTGACTGGGATGGAGAGGAACGAACTTTGTTTTGGTAACGCGTTGAAGATCCTTTCTTATTCTTTTCTTATTGTCTTCTCAAATTGGTGCTTTCGTATGTGCTGGCCTCTTTGTTTAATTTCTTTGACTATTCTGTCTACTCCTATTTGTGGTAAACTTTTGGTCTGGTGGGGTTCTGGGTTGAGTTTTTTTATTGTTTGCCATGCGTGTCGGCTTGAGTGTGTGAGATCCAGAGTTTCGGCCACTTCAATCCATCTCTCTCTACGATTTTCAAGCAGGGATTCCAGGAGTTCTTCTGCAATGCTCTCGTTATTTGTTTCTTCATATGCTTTCAGTAGTTCTTCACTCCCCCCTGGTCCAATATGGAATATAATATTTTTAGAATCATCTGGGGATGTGTTTCTTTGAGGACTTGAGAATTAGTTTGTTGAATCTACTTACGTTTTCTATTGATGGTGCAATTCTTTTACATGTCTTATCAATATCTTTAGCAAAGGCTTTCCAGTCTGCTTTTCGGATGTTCCATCTTAGTTTGGTTAGGGTCTTTATCATAACAATCTGAATGCCTGTAGTTATGAGTAGCGGGCAGTGCTGACTATGTTGAAAATCTCCTCGGACCTCTGCAGTTGTTGGTATTGGGTGTCCTTTGTTGTTCTTTGATACAAATACAAGGTCTGGGGAATATTCCTTCTTCCATCTTGTTGAGTGGAATGTTCCTTTGTTCTTAGGATTGTATACAAGTGCGATATCTAAGAGATTAGCCCAGTCACTGACTTCAATATCCTATTGATTGTTTTTGATGTATCCCCAGTCAGAATGATGGCTGTTAACATTGATTATGGAGGGGTGGTTTGCATCTTCCTGGGGCGATGAGAGCCAATTTCAATTGGGCGGTTTGTAGATGTTGGTTCTTTTAGTGTCACCAAGTTGAATGGTTGATCTTTGAGTGCCATTTTCCTCTGTATGTCCTCCTTTATCTGTGACTAGGTCTGTTGCTCTTGCATAGATTATGGAGCCATATTTTTTCGTGATTTAGTGATGACTGAGGTCAAACAGAATTACACGACTTACTAAGAGGAAATCTGTTGAATCGATTTCCTTGGTTTGCGCTTTGTTTGGTATGTTATTTTTCCATAGCTCAATTTGGGTTTTCTGTGAAAAACGATATTTAGCGAGGGAAGCAATCTAAGGAAATACACTGTAATGAATAGTTAATCTCTTGCTAAGCCACGGGAAGTCTCTACATCGAAGATGGAGAAATTCAATAGGGTTTCCTCGATTATCACCTGATTGCTCTCAAATGTTGGACCTTTCTTCTGAATGATCCCTCTGGGAAATATTTTGTTGTATGGTGTAAAAAGATAGACTCTACATTGATATTGAGATAGCTCTGTTCTTTGGGACTAAGTCTCTCTGGACACTCATCTTGAACCGAAATTGATGTTTCTCGTCTTTTATTTATCTCAGGCGCAATTCACTTTGGCATAGCTACACTGTGCCTGTTACATTGAGCATATTTTGCTGGTTTTTCATAGATCATCCAGAGGTATTTGTTTGAGACTTTTGGGTTTAAGTCTCTTGTTCCTTTTTCATTAGAAAGTTGTGTCCTATTATATTCCTTTATAATGGTTTCATTTGAACTTTCCAACAAAACAGTACCATTGATTACAGATTTGTCTCCTGAGAATTCCTCAGTTGAAACGCGGAAGGTTCTATTACTTCTGTGTCCCCAGCAGATGTTTCAGCATCTCGTACAACAGGCGTGGAACTTGGATCTCAAGTTATTTGTCTTTAATAACAGTGGATTCTGCAGCAGAGGAAGCAGTTTCTGTCTACTCTTCTTTTCACTTGGCTTTGTACAGGTTAAAACCCAAATTAAGAGTTTCCTTTGTTTTGGATCAATCACAGTTTGGAACCTTATTTGTTGATCATATTCATGAACTATTTTTAAGTTCAGTTTTATAATGGCCAGCGATTTTTCCCCCACATTTCAAACATTTCACTTTGCTCCGGTATAGCCTCTTTCCTGTGTTGTCTGTGACGCAAACCTAAAGTTGATTTCGGTAGCCTACATTAGCTTAGTGCATGTACAAATGCAATCAAGAAAGGGACTTCTTTGATTACACAATGTAACAAAATTTCAAAAAAGTTTTGCTTGACTCATTTTTATTGTCGATTCTGAATCAGTTTTTTGCGCTGATTCCAAATATGCTATTGGTTTTTCTGTAGCATCGTTCGTTCTTCCACAAGTGCTATCTTTGCNTTTTAAAGAGGCAATTCAAAATGAGAGGTATGTACTTTCGACCACATGACTTGTGAATCCATAATGCTGCCGAGCCCCAATACGCCAACGTGGGCGTCAATCATTGACTATTAAATCAATTACACAATGTAACAAAATTTCAAAAAAGTTTTGCTTGACTCATTTTTATTGTCGATTCTGAATCAGTTTTTTGCGCTGATTCCAAATATGCTATTGGTTTTTCTGTAGCATCGTTCGTTCTTCCACAAGTGCTATCTTTGCATTTTTGGTACCTAGCATTTTTGTGGTGCCTTCATTTTGGTCTGGAGAATTGATTACGCAAGAAAAAACAACAGATTTGCAGCAATGAATCTTTAGAAAGTTGAACTTGAACGGGTCGCTGCATACTAATGTTAACTGATCAAACATAAACTTATATTGAGCCGACTAGATGTCTAAGCTTCCCGTCTAGGCTCCTACCATTGTGCTAATTCAGCGCTTTTTGTTTGTTTGTTTGTTTATTTAGCAAGCACCAATAAGAGCGATGTGAACAAAGTTGTTGATGTACAATGACCTTTAGTGTTTTGCAGCATAATAAGTATAATTTCAATCATGGGAAAGGTGATAAGAAAACAAGCGTTACCTTCGCTTCATAACTGCTTCATATTTTGTGAAAAGTTTCCTCAACATTGCTCAGGATTCATCTTGGGATATTAATATTGATGTTTTCTTAATTTTACGATGTCTAGCATAAACAGGACCTGTAAGAACTCTCCCAACAATTTCTGTTACGTTTGTGGGTATTACATTACCAGAAAGCAAGTCTCTTATAAAATCACGAGAGGGAATAAGTCTTGGTTAGCCTATCGACTGTACTTTGGGATGCCAATGGGCGATCAGGATAAGCCATGGGCTCCGCATGTCATATGTGGTACGTGCCGATCAAGCCTGGAAGGATGGCTTAGAAATAAAGGAAGAGTAATGCCATTTGCAATTCCACGAGTATGGAGAGAGCAAAGCAATCATCATGACGATTGTTTCTTCTGCATGATCGATGTTTCAAAGTATAGGAAGGGAAAAGGAAGAACATCTCTTCATTATCCTGACATTCCGTCATCCAGAGCGCCTGTTTCTCATGATGTGCAGCTACCAGTACCGCAGCCTCCCGAAAATGTAAGTACGATGTATCTAGTGATTTCAGCAGTGTGTTGCACAAATCAATTNACGTTCGGCGAAGTTCTTCCAGCTATAGAGCACGCATTTTCTACAGTTACAGGTGTGACAGCATTTGATAGCTATATGTATAACAACTATTCTCTCTGTACTTATGCTATGCTAATAACTAACATTACCTAGTGTGTTACACTTTACATAGGCCTCGCAAATTTAGCTGGCAGCCTCTCACAATCGTTTAAATGGTGTAAACTTGCTATTTATCATAATAATGCTACATTGTGGTTCATTGTCTTGTTGTACTGCAATATTGTTAGGTTCAGCTTTTGATTAATTTTAAGTATTTTTCCAAAAAGTGACTATGCTCAGTAACATAGAAACGAACGATGGTTGAGAAAAATAAATGTGATTTTCGGATTCAGCGCACAAAAATACATTGGAAAACATCGAAAAAGTGTGTCAAGCAAAAATGCTGTTACATTGTGTTATAGACAACAAAGAGGCGTGATATGGAGGTGCTCAATGTTAATTGTAAGGTAAAAGCAGGTAAAAGTCGTTTAAAACATACCTTTCAAAACACGGTAGGAACACACAAGAAAGAAAGTCTTTCTCGTAATAGCGAGCAGTTTGGGCAAGAATGTCAGTAAAGTGTGGCATCCCTTCAATGATGTAGTTTAAATGGCATCGTCATATCACAAAATTATATGTTAGAAATAATCACTGAAACAGTGAAAACTGGACGGCAAGGTTATAGAATTCAAGTCATCCGCGCAATGCGGACCATTCGTGTAAGGCTACACTGAATACTCTTGTCGGAGTTTGACTTTTCCTTAAAAAAGCTGACAGCAATTTGTTCACATTGAAGCGTTGCCTGAAAAAGTTGATTACTAAATGCCGTGCTGCGAGCTGATTACGCTTGTTAATGGGTTTCTATTCTGGTTATTATTTTTTCCTTAATGTACTTTTCCTCCTCAAATTGCCCAAGTATACCGTCATATTTGTTCGACTTTTATTCGATCTCAAAATCCAGAGAGAGCTTGTCTCCCACCTCCTACACCTTTGTGCGTAAATAGCACTTACAGGATGAATAAATTTTAGTCAAATAATCAATTACAGTATTTGGCTCAGAGATCTAAGCTGAGGAATAACCAATATCAAAATACACCGCTTCCTCTATGATCGGTCGCTCGTTTATCTGTCCCTCTATCAGAAACCAGTTGTCGGAGGGGAGAAGGGGAGAGTTTTTTTATTATTAATTCCATTTAAATAAATTTACGAACTGTTAGTGAAGACGACAAATGTTAATTAAAATATAGTTTGGGTAAAATTAAGGTTTGGGTCACAAGTAGACAGCCGGTTGTGTGGGGTGTTTAATTAAATTCCTCTGACAACTCTTAATATTTCAAACAAAATTAAAGTAAATAACTACCTCTGCACAAAGAGTTTGCTATTTCCGTTATCACAAACTAGAAATTCATAACTGCATGAATCCTTAAGAAATGGCTTAAAAATTTTAACCGTATTCCGGCTGTTAAGGATTAGCAGTCAATTATCACTGTTACCATATTAAAAGAAAATTTGTGTTCATGGTGTTTTTACCTTGAATAAAAGGAACAAGTAAACTCCTTCCTTACTTAAACACAATTGATGGCGGTTTAAAGTAAAAACTTTACTTGAAGTAAAATGTTTTTTTAAGTAAAAACGCTAATTTCACTTTCCTCCGCCTCTGCTCAGCGTCATCAATACAACATTCTCACCACACAAAACTGACCTGTGGTTTCTTTCACAGAAAATTTCCTTTCATAATTCAGCCGTTGCGATTTTTGCGGTAACCAGGGCAAAAAAGCCAGTGCACTTCTTCTATTTTTTGATTTTATAAAATTGTCAGCAAAGTGAATTTCCATTGGCATCGAGCGATATAAAACGAAAAAGAGTTGCTTTGACAGAAGATGAATTGAAGGTATGTGAGGTGGTCCGAAGAAAATCTCAGGAACCGAAATCATGCACAGGTTCAAAATTAGAAAGGCAGCTGTCAAGACACATGCAAATGCGAGGCCATACTGAAACCGTTTGAAATGGTCAAGTGTAAGATTGGGATCCTAAAATAAATCAACAAAAACAACAAAGACGTTAAGATAAAGAACGTACGACATGCTCCATGTCCCGTACATCCAGCTTTGCTTTCTCTGGCGTAATTTTGCTGAATAAACCCCTGAGTTCCATAGTTCACTTTATCCAGAGAGCTCGAAAGAATTAACTGCAAGCTAAGCTTTTCAATGGAGATATTGCAACCATTTTGGCATAAAAAGTTGGTACTGACCTGGCCTCAGCTGATGACGTTTCATCTTATCCTGTGAAATTACAAAAAGCTGTTCTCAACATCATATTTTCATTGCAATGAGAAGGGGCTTCACTTCACAATTCTGCCTGAAAAGACTCATGAGTTTGCGCAATGAGCCTTCTTCAACAAAGAAAGCTAAACATCACAGTACAGTCAACGACTTTTACATGAGTGAGACTGGATAAAAATACTTCCCTTCCTGTTTATTAAAAAAGTCAAAATCCAAAATTTTAAAAAGGAGTCGCCAAAGAAAAACTGTCCGTCATCTGTCAAAATTAAAAATGCGGGGAAGGAAAAGGAATTTTTCTGGACTGGTTCAACGATTCTTTTCTGCCAGAGAGATTGTAAATTCTCTTGAATCAAAACCTCTTCTTCTATTAGCCAAGTGTTCAATTCATGGATCAAAAGATAAGCTTGTTCCCGTTGATGGAAAAAGTTGCGCCAGGGTTTTCCCGCTGAATGTCACTTTTTCATCCAGCGAATGGATCACTGTGACCTGGAGTATTCAAAGTGGGTCTACCCTAAACCAATTTCGTGAGAATTGAAAATCAAACCGGAAACGATTCTCAAATCGTGGCAGAAACTAATTCCTTTTGAGAGGTCAGTTATTCACGAAGAAGTAGTTTTTGTGGGAGCAGCCAATGATGGATTTGTTTGGGAGTTTTCGAGGCTCAGTATAAAACTGTCTAAAAGTAATATTGATGCGTGGTTGACACCTCACTGGGCAGGTTAAAAACATTTGAGTTTACAAAGCATTGTACATCTTACCTCGAAGAAGTAGTTTTTGTGGAAGCAGCCAGTGATGGATTTGTTTTTGAGTTTTCAACGCACAGCATTAAACTTTTTAAAAGTGATATTGATGCCTAGTTGAAACCTGGCTAGGCAGGTTAAAAATATTTGAGTCACCACAGCATTATACATCTTACCTCGAACGGAAAGAACGATGAAAGTGAGGAGAATAATGCAGAGGTACCAGAAGACCAGCAATTAGCTGTTTGTCCTTTATCTCACACGGTCGTATGAGATGTTTAATAACTGTTTAACATGGTCTCGTCGTCGATCGAGGTTACTTTGCTGGCTCACTCGCAGCCCTTCCTTCCCTAAATACAACCCAGATTGGACTACGTAAGACATCCTTTGCGTTTTGAGCCTCTCAACTAATATTCACCTGCTGCTTTTGGAATTGATACTGCTTGTAAAGCAGATTCTGAAGCAACAGCTGATCCAAACCATGAAATATGAGTTACTGCTTTTTTATGGCAGTAATAGAGTTGATTACTTAATTAATTTTTAATTAATTGACCTACTTTTTTACTTTAAACATGGAAGATTTATGACACATATTTCAAAACTAAAAGATTTTGTGTGTCAAGAGGGAATGTAACCCTGATCTATTCCTCACAACATCAATACATTATTTAAAAAGGTTAATTAAAAATTGTCATTAGTTGCTCCTAAATTCGACTTGGGTTAGGTGAATAGCTGATTTTCTCTTTGCTCTTTGATAAATTGACCTACTTTTTAAGAATTACAATACCAAGACCGCATTGCTATTGGCTACATTCATGCTGAGTTTCATGAAGCTAGTTTTAGAAAAAGGTGGGCTTCCGAAAATCTTTTAGCTGAATATACACCCACCATCTTGTACAGGACAGAACAGAGGTTTTGGCGGGAAAACTACGCCTTGTACTAAGCCTGCTGGCTCACGTCATTTCGTTTAGGCAATAAAAGCACGAGACGAAAACAATAATTAATTGAAATGTATACATCCATCATTTTATTTTTAGATATTGCGTGTTTTATCTGTATGGTTAGTAACTCTTTAAAGCAGACGTTACAAAATAATTCTCCTTTCAAGCCATTCATGCTGTGATAGCTTTATTGTGACAAAATTTCCTCTAAACGAAAAAGCTGTTTTTGATGTGGACAGTAATTTCTTCCCCTCTGTTAAAAGGTGTCTTCACAGTGGACATACTATGACAACTTTTTTTATAATGAACAATTTTTATTACGTTGACATGTTTTTTTTTTACTTTGACAAGATTATTTAGCGTGACATGATATAATCAACAGGCTTTTGAAGGTTCGACAAAAAAAATAAAATTGTACAGACATTTAATTTATCTCTGCCAATGTCACGATGTGCTTGGGGGAGTACTTAGCTGTGGAAACTGAGTGTTTTAACTAATTGTATGAATTAATGAGTTTCCTTGTCAACTGTCTCTTCCTTAGAATCATGCCAGTTTAGGTTCGACACAAGCAATAGTGATTGTCCTTCCAGGGTATCTGTCCACACAGAGTGAATGGCAAGTTTCAAGTTTGGATAATTTATTGTTGTTTACATTTTCAGTTATCTAAAAAGATCAACATCCTTCTGGCAGGATAAAAGAATCTTTTTAAACTCCATCAATAATAGGATTTAATAGGAGCCATTTAATGTTTATATTTCAGGATGAAGTTGTTTCTATGACAACAGTTAGAAATAATGCCGTTTTGTTGGTTTAGAAGGTCATTAGGTTCTCCTTTTACACTAACAACTTTCTCTGATCGGCTTTCGTTCATAATTGGTAATTTATAGCCATTGGTAATTTATAATTAATTAATTTAAAGAATTAATTTATATTTAATTTAGATTCGTTTTTTCCCTAAGAAACTATAAAGAAGTTCTTTTCGAGAAAGGGAGTTATATCAGTTTGGAAACTGAACTCTGATTCTGGTTCTGATTCTGTGTTCTACTGTAATGTATATAAACTTAAATTTTATTCAGAAAGACAATGTAAATTTAAGGACAATATTTCTTGTTTAAATTTGTAGAGTAAAATAATGAAAATAAGGAAACGAAAAGAAGCAAAATAAAAAAGCAAGAGAATATAACAACTTTAACTTGGCGGAAAAGAAATGCGTAAATCAAGACTTCTTTTCCATGGTGGCACTAAAATGACAAACATAATTTAAAAGTATTCAATTGTATAAGTAAAAACCAAATATTTTGTTTGAAAGCTACGCAAGGAGAGTAAGTTAATTCTAATTTCAGACAAAAAGAAAAATCAGGAAGTCTGTCAAATAAAGTGAAAGTTAATCCTTTTTATGGTAAATAAATTTCAGACGTTTTAAAGACTAAAACAATACTGTGCTGGCAATTGATTGAAAGGAAAAAAACCTGACTTACTTGTGATGCTCGGCATTCTGTCATACTGCACTTTCACCTTTATCAAGGTACGTGTTTTGGTGACTGGAATTCCCCTTCGGAATATTCTCTGCTGTATATTCATGTCCTCCATTTTCTTCCTTAAATACAAGTTCAAATCCAGAGTGTCTACTCTTAGTCTTTTTTGTTTTATTCGTCTGATTTCTTTTGCGTTTAGCACATCGTCCAAAAATAAAATTAAACCAACCCTTAACTGTCATTCGAAAGTTCTTTTGAAAAAAAGCATAAATTATCGGATTGACTAAACTGTTACCAAAGATGGTATACAGTGCAATGATTTGGAAGGCTGAAGTGTACATTGCTCTCATTTCGAGAACATCTGCAAGGTTTATATACACTAATGGTAACCAGCACACAACAAAGGTTAGCCCAATAACAGCAAACAGTTTTGTTGCTCGAATCTCTTGCACTAAAAAACGAACCGAAAATCGTCGACGTCCACCTGCATTTTTCTTCATACTTCCTTGTTTTCCGTCATCTTTGGTATTAAATTTCTGTAGGTATTGCATTGCAGTCATATGCCTTCTTGCAACTCTAAACACATTGATATAAACTGAGGCTAGCAGTATACACACAAAGAGTATTCCAAATGAAATAAATCCTATATAAATTTTTGTGGCTAAATGTTTTGAAGATTTTGTAAATCCTAGCTGTGGCCCGTAAAGTTCCCAGATTTTTGGAATAGGGGCAAGTAAAACTGGTGTTATCCAAACCAGACAAAGAATAAATAGAATCCTTTTTTTGGTCAGGATTGATTTGTACCGGAGGGGATACTCAATGGCAATATACCTGTCATATGTGCATCCACAAATATTAGCCAAGGACGCCACTAAATTAAAAATAATCATAGGTGGCACAATATGCTGATCCTGTGAATTATGGATGTAAAAGGGTATTAGAATTGCTCCAACCAACAAATCGCTAACTGCCAAGCTAAAAACAAAGTGATTTGTTATGTTACGAAGCCTCCGATTGAAAATAAATGCTGCACAGACAAAGCTGTTCCCTAAGATAATGCATACCGACATAGCAACAACAGAGATAGTTACCCATCTTGTCGGACTTAATTGATTTGGTCGTGAGACTGTACCTGGAGTATCAGTGGTATTAGAAACATCAATTTTTGTGTCAAATGGGTCCATCTTCCTACAAAATTGATTTCCCGTTGATTTCCTTTTAATGCGAAGACGTATAAATAATTTTGTCTATGGCTGAAGCATTATTTGAGTCCAAGTTTACGACCATAAAGACTAGTATTGATCAGTTATATCTAAAAAAATGATTATTGGACTAAAAGTCAAGTACATTAAACAAACCTTTCATTTCCTTTCGAAGACGAAAAAAACTGCTATCTATCCATTGCGATAACATTGGCGGATGCTCCCAGTTATAGAATTGTTTTTTATATGTTTCTCTCTTTCTTAGCTTAAAAAGGAGTGCTTTTGACGATTAAATCAAGCAATATCTGAAAAGCCTCTTTTTGCTTTTCTTTAGACTTCTAAACCACAAAATAATGACGGCATTTTCATGACCTTTGTTGTTATAAATTCTCCAAACCGTTGTTCTGTACTTTTGTCCAAGAAACTATTCTTTACTTAATACGGTAAACAGCAGAAATAGCCTTTTCATCAGTGTAAGCCTGGCTTATATTAAAATTTTGCTTCGATCATCTTGTGGACGTTCCTTAAGAGAAAGGATGAAAATAAAAAAATAGATACAAGCAGGTTGTTAAGCAAATACATAGATATTTGTCAGGTGATAGTAGATAAAAATGCAGGTGTCTCTCTCTCTCTGCCTTAAGTATTTTCACTTCGTATAAGTTGAAATTCAGGAATAGATTCTCATTCAATAACCACATAAAGCAAAAGACATAATTTATTAAAGCTGTAATTATTTACCAATAACAGACTATCAACGAAAATTTCCTACTGCTTTAATTTGTAATGATGCTGAATCTATGTAAAAGTTCATTACAAGTAACTCAAGACTCTGTAACGTCTTGGGTGTCTTCTTGTTGGCAGGTTTCAAAATATATACGCCACAAAACCTGTTTATTTATCTATAATAAACACTGCACCAGAGCACTTTAACTGATTGTGATTTAACCCTTTTTTATGTAGCCTTAAAGCATTGCAAAAAAAAGAAAAAAAAGTAAAAAACAGCTTACGTATGTAATTCGCTAGTGAAAGCCGGTATCAGAATTATCTAAGCATATTACACGTAGCTCAATACTAAAGGCTTCAAAAATTTGCTTTCTGACATTTTCACATAAAAAGAAAGAAACTTAGCAACACTAAAAAAATCTCTCTTCTTACTTAATTCCCGTCAACATCCTGAAATCAATGAGTTTTTACCTTTACTGACTGAATAAAGTCTGATTTTCCTTTAGCCAATATAATTTTAAGGAAGAATTTTACTTACCAGAAAGACAAGGCTCTGCAACTATTTTTGAACTATTGTGCATGAAAATAGCTTTAATGCATATCAAACCCACACTTTTTGACTTTAAAAACAAAGTTCTTTGAAAATATGCAAACAGGTGAGTGCTCACCGACAGCGAAATTGTACAAGTACATGAAAATCTATCCACGAGTTAGTAAATCTTAGCCTTATTGTTACATCCAATAGTAGAATTTACACTGTAGTAGTTTTTCTTCAAAGTAACAGTCAAAGCAATATTTTTTTAAGTAATAGCTTCTAAAAAATGTAAAACCAAATTCTTTTGTGCTTGTACTACTATAAAAAAAGTGCTTTCAAAGTTAGTTCATTATTAGAGTTAATTGAGATGCTAGGAACTAAAAAGTTACCTTTGAATTTTTACGTTATTAAATGGTAAAGTTAATGGTTATCTCACCAGGTAGCTGCTGATATTTGAAGAGGAAACGAAAAATACTATGTTCCAGCCAGCGTACTCTCCTTTAAGCAATAGCTTCAGCGTTTGTAGGTATATGAAATAAGCTGACACTTGCTCTCATTATTTGAAACTAATTCTTTGCTCGCAAAAAAACCCAGCTGACGTACAAACAATGAGACTCTCTTGATTGATATTTTGAAATACCCTATTTCCTGTTTTAAAAACTGTAGCAGCTTAAGAAAGCCTCTAAATTTTTGGGGGATTAGTTCTTATTTTCGGGCATTAATTATTTAGCTAATAACCTAGGGGAGGTTTATTCACTTTTATTTGCAACGGATGTAAGGTTGTCTGGCCGGACACTGTTTCAAGAATTTAAAAATTCAAACCAAGGGGCTTGTCAGATTAAAAATCTCACCAAAACTCCACTTAAAAGAGAAAATAAAAGAGATAGAGATGTTACGGAGTTATCTTAATAGCCTATAGAAAAAATGAGTCATCTGAATATTTCATCGAATAATAATTATACACGTTCTGGTTTTTGTGTGCAAATCAGAGTGTTTTGTACTGTCACAGTGATGCGTTTATTGGGGTAAGCCGTTAAAATAATCGATGAACGAAATTGCTTCCTAACCGTTCAGAAACGACTGTCTCATCGTTAGTGAAGAAACAATTGTTATCTTGGTGAAAATAGGGAGCTCTAAGAACAAATAGTGTGTACTCCTGCCACTTACAGTTCTGTCAAAACTAAGCTTGACATTGACAGTATTGTGGGTGTGAAGCAGCTGCATTTGTCTCGTTAAACAGTTGAATTTATGCATACTCTCTTTGACGTATTACGTTTACGATCTTAATCATACTTCTTTTGTTTCATTTTGTTCTGTTTTATTTTCTTTCAAACTTTTCTCTGAAACTGTATTATTTTTAGTTAAAGTGCAAGGCGTTCCCTGGGTCTTGTAGGGGTACCTGCACCAAGAATATCAAAAGCAGCCAACCAAATATTGTTTGAAAAGAACGTGTTGAATTACAATTTGTTAGGAAAATTAAACACATTGAATACTTCCTTCGAAAGAGTTTGGGCAGATTCTCATGATCTGTCTCCTACTCATGTTGACCTATATGGCGCTCTCGCCAATAAAGGTACCAATACGAGGCAATCCTATTCCACAAATGAAAAAATATGCTCGAAAAAAAACAAAGACACCTCTAAACCCAGGTGTATTTTCATATTTTGGTAAGGCTTTCATAGTACAAAGCAAAAATTTTTTTAAAGAGTATTTTCTTTGTCAAATCGCAAAGACCGAAATTTTCATAAATATGTCAAACATTTAGAAGGGTGTTCAAATTTCCAGAAATCCAATTGTTAAAATGCCATCGTATTTTGAAAATTTAACCAAATGTAATTCTAATGTATTAATGAATAATATGAAAAGGGTCTTCAATTAAGAGTCAAGGAAACTTTAAAGAAAAAGGTAAAAATAAATTATCATTGTATTTATAATACATTATGAAAAAGACTAGTTCCATTAATATAATATTTGTTCCAAGGAGCCGTGGTTTACTGTTTACTGCAGTTGCACTGTAAGAGATTTCAGATTCAAAATTACCGTGGAACTTAAAAAAGGAAAAGTCCATTCAGCTAAGAAATCCTTTACTGGCATAACAAAATTCTTATGAAGGATATTATCTGAGCTCAATTATTGAGAAAAAATGACGTTGGTATTATGAAAAACAAATCAAAATAAATTAAAAAGAAATAATCTCTTCCTTGTGATCTTGAAATAACAGGTTGAAATCTAACCGTGTTGTCTGTCTCATGGGGGTAAAGAGCCTCTTTACTCTTGATTGTCAGCCGTCCTTGAGGTGTGTCGAAAGAAAAGCTGTGGTTGTGTCCCCTAATCACGAGAGCTGTGTGTGGTAGAAAAAGTCTGATGTAGCTTCATTTAATACCCTTTTCGGTAGCATAAAGCTCAGTTAGTTCGCATGGTAAAGGTCTGCTTTAAGGTGATAATTTGGAACAACTATTAATATTTGCAATTATTTTATGACAATGCAAATAAAACGAATGGCTCACAGTATGGGGCAAATGTTCAATAGTCAGCAGGTGCAAAAAACCTCCTGACCAAGAAATGACTCTGCAAAGATACGGAAGGGCCTGTTATTTCCAAAAAATAATCTTTCTGTACTCTGACTTTCCTTATTTCATTGTTACATTATATTGTCTCTTCTTCAGGCCACTTGTCAGTTATTTTTCTTGCATCTATTCTTGCCCAGCTTTTCAGTCCAAACAGGAGCATCTTCATATCAATGCGTCTTGCTTTAAGGTCATTTCAATATGTCGACTGCCAGGTTACCTTCGGAAGGCCAACCTCCTGCCGATTACCAATGTATGGTGTACTTTGCGGATCTTTCTCGCGCTATACGGTTAATGTATCCTGCTGGCTTCCAGCGTCTCTTAGTTACTATTTTTCTGTAAGCGTTTATGCCCTGTTCTTTCTAAATAGTCCGGGTTCGTTATGTGATCTCTATAGCTGATGCCTGAAATTCTTTGTAGATTACCTTGATCAAATGCGTGTAGCTTCTTTAAAATTTTTTTGTTTGACTTGAATGTCTCGCACGCATATATGGGAGTAGTCACCATTACGGACGATCACAAATTGGAGTTTAAGCTGAAGGGAATGCCCTTTATTTCCAGACTCTGTTTATTATTTGAAAAGCTTATCTTACTTTATCTGGTCTTGCTCTACCATTTTCTCCGATATCGCCTGCTCTTATTAGTACTCTTTCAAAGTGCCGGAATTTATCCACCGTCTCTAAGGAAACGTGATTTATCACAACCGGTTGTGCTGTGTTTGGGAACATAGGGATGGTTTTGGTTTTTGCTTGATTAATCCGGAGTCCAAGTTTTGTCATTTCTTCTTGAAGTGCTGCTGCCATTAGTTGGGATGATAGGCCACTTTGAGCTATCAGGGCCATGTCGTCGAGGAAGTCTAGGTTAGTCAGCTTGCTGTTGTTTTGCAATGAGATACCGAAATATCATGACCACTTCTATTGACACAAAGAATAGAAATGACGACGAAATGCATCTTTGCCTCACTCCCGGCAGGATATTAAAATTTTCAGTTGATCCTGAAGCGCCTTCCACGTTACATCTAGGCCTAACATACAGATCTTACAACGAGGAGTAACGGCTGCATAAGGAAGATGTTCAAGGAAATGATAAATCAAATGCAAGAGATGCACGAGATACATTAAACAAAGGTAGTGCCAATAAGAAAAAACCATTAGAAATTTTTTAACGATAAAACCTTTAAAAATTACTAATAATACAAGCCACATTTTGTCATTAAGATAAAAGTCAAAGGGCACCTGCAAGACTAGGAACTATTACTTTACAACCACGTATTTGAACTCATGAAGAACTATACTGATGATATCATTTTGTTCGCTGCATAAACCAACTCAGAAGGAGTATATCATCCATGCTAAAATTTTATAGTCGGTTGGGTCTGACCTTCAGGCAGCCAAAAATATGCAGAAGAAATGGAAGATTATTTTCAATACAGTAAAACGCCACTGATATCCTTAAATACAAAGTTTGTTCTCATCTTTCAATATTCATGGATGATCATTTTTATGTTAAACCCTGAAAAAGCTGCTTTTTCTCTCGTTAATTGATCATCAATGAGAATGCTCGGTTTGCATTTTTTTATATTTCTCAGGGAATTTATATATTATCTGTTGGAAAGTCTTCATTTTAAAAGGTTTTTTTTTCTTTGTATCGTGCAAGTGAGTATTTTACACCTGAGGGCATTTTTTAGCGCTACATATCTACCATTTGACATTGTATGGGTTACTGTTTTAATAGATGGATATGTGCTCCTCCATTTCCTATTGATACTCTTGATTGAGTTCAGAGACATGATCAGAACTTGATGTGTTCTAATTTCGCTCCTACTCTTCAACGTTTGTATCATTGACGAAACGTGGCTTGACTTTTTTATAAGTATTGCTAAGGGACTTGTTTCAATAACGTTTCTCTTAACCTCCTCATTTTTATGGTGTTCCTGTTTTTCGTTGTAATAAATCTTTCCATGAATGTATTTTGTTTCCTCGAGAGCATAGATTGATGAACTTTGGCTTTTGAATAACTTCCTCCATCATTCGATTTTACTCTTTCTAATTCAAACATCACCTGTTACCTCTTGGCTACAAATTTGTTCACAGTTAATTGCATTTAGTGGTTTTATGCCATGTATTGCTCTTAAGCATAAAAATATAAAGAAGTAGCTAAATAATACAATTGTAAAGCAGGCTGACAGTCTAAATGGGAGATAAAATAAGAGATTTAAGTGGTATTATGCCTTGCATAGTTCGCTGTCAAAGAAAGAACTACAACAAAGAACCATATATCACATAATACATACAGACATACTCTTGATTTTACTTGTTGAAAGGGTATTTGTTTTTAAGCAGACAGCTTGCCTACACACATAACGTTATTAGTCAACCAACGTAAATAATCTCTTTGTATTTTCCCCTTGGTCTGAGATCTAATGGCATGGTATTATTGACAACTGGGTAAACAGATCAACATCTAAAAAAAATTGGTTGATTTTATTACGGTGTTAAATGCTGTTTGATACCGGGATACTATATTCTGATAATTATAATTTTTGTGAAAAAACCCAGCGAAAGTACAATTTCTTCCGACATATGTTTCTCTACAACTGTTCTTTTGTGTACAGTTATTACTCTTGACAGAAAAAGATAAAAATGCTTAATGTAAAATAACATTAAAAGAAAAATATTAACAAGAACAGATATTTATACTTCAGTAAACATATTTATTTATATTTTAGTTCTAAAGATAGCAAATGTTTTATTACACAAATAAATGTGTGATTGTATGTTTCTTGAAATGTGATACCGAGAAATATTTACTTCAATGGTAAATTAAAGTAAAAAAATAACACTAAATCCATTCCTTCATTGGTTATTAATTTTTTTTCTTAAAACTACGATTTTTTTTGTAAAGAAAACTGTTCAATATCTAAGACCAAATCATTCTTTCGACACAGTTCCTTACTGTAAAACGTGGGGCCTCCGTCGGTCAGGCTTGACCAAGGGATAACATCCTACTTTTCAGTGGAGTAGATTTTCTTGGGGTTGTAGAAACCTGTGCAGGGATCACAGTTTCTGTTGCATAGGTAACATCTGTATGTAGTCATTGATGACAGACGCTGTGGGAGAGAAGCTATTCCACAGAAACGTGCGCTCTGACAAACCAGGGACTACTTATTGTACAATACCAAATTGATCACTAACGTATAATTTCCTTATTAAAATTTACTAACATTATCCCCTTGTTACTTATCTACTGACAGTAACTAAAAGCAAAATTTGAAAACAACAACATCAGGGATTTTTTAGATTAAGGAACAATATATGGACAACAAATACCTACCTTAATGGTTCTAATTTTTTGCCGGTATTTAATTTTGCAGACCAAAAATATTTAATAATTTTGAGGAATGATAGTCTTTTGAATATTTCAATATTTCAAGGGCAGTCTGTTTTAGATACCTTGTCAAAATCCGAAAAAATTGCGAAAATGTTTAACTGAAAATTAAAACCATTAAGGCTTTTTAATTTTTAGCGCAGATTTTACTCTCAACTTGGTAAAGTTAAGGTTGCCTTTCTGTTTGGGGCACCAATCGAAAAAGAAATAAATTGCACTGTTACCACTTCTGCGTCCATTGATCACCAGTGATCCATGAAGTATTATGCTTGCTAAAGAAAAGTTCAATTACGACTTTGAATGACAGCACTACAGTTCATTTTTTCAACTTATTATCAACAGTAACTAGCTGTTAGCTACTAACAAAAAATTCTAAAGAGATTTGATACGTGCTGCTTGATTTATCAAAATTCCAATTCAAAGTTTCACAAGTGGCCCAATAGATGTGGAAGATAAAAACTAAACCAACAGTCGTTTTTTCTTGTAACAGAAAGGAATAAAAGTATGTAAAAAGGATTATTTTACTTGTTTTGTTGCCTAACAGTTGATGAGCCTTTTAACTATTTTTCAAAATATAAATATTTTGTTTTCCCACAAAATTGCTCTTTACTTTGCCTCATTGCTTTCAGTTCATTGTTGATAAAAATTTTCATGAGTGATAGTGGCACTTAGTATTCTTTAGAGTATTTGATATTTATTTATTTATTATTTATATATTTATGTATTTATTTATGTATTTATTTATGTATTTATTTAGTTATGTATTTATCTATTTATGTGTTTATTTATGGTGGGCGACAAAAAAATAAACACAATTTTGTTTGGAACTGTCAGTTTCATGTTTTCACAATCGTCAGCAAAACAAAAGTTTACAAATAAAAGTAAGTTTATTTGAGGTTTTAAACTAAGTTTTGTTGATTTTTTTTCGTCCACCGTATGATAGCTCTAATATTCTTATATTATTGAGCACTGTCGATAGCTAATAATTACTGCGATACTGATATGTATTTATTTTTTTATGTATTTATTTTTTTATGTATTTATTTATTTTTGTATTTATTCATTTGTGTATTTATTTACGTATTTATTTAGTTATGTATTTATTTATTTATTTATTTATATATTTAATTATTTTCATATTTATTTTTTGTATTTATTTATTTATGCATTTATTTATTTATGTATTTATTTATGTACTTATTCATGTATTTATTTATTCATTTATATGTCTAGTTGGTTAGTAAGTTTATTTGAAGCTTACTAACAAGCTGGACCTTGGTCTTGTGTTTTGTTTTGATGTCAGTGCCACATTAATTACAATTTGTGTTTAATGGACAAAATTATGGAGACAATTATGTTGCTGAATTTTATTCTGCTTTTGTCTTAAACTAATTCCAGATAATGTTTTCCATGGTAACTATTTTGGTGTAGTAAAGCCAAGAAAAAATTTGTAAAACAAAAGAAGAATTAATTTAAGGTTAATTAAAGAATGACAAAATCGTACAAGGTACCAGAAAACAAAAAAACCAACACACCACTGTTAGACAGAGTGCCCTATTATAATAACTTTTAAAAATGATTTTGGACCATAGAACCCATAATGCAACTAAGTGTATGCAATTGTAAAAAATGACGGGAAATAAAAGGAAACAAAGAGAAATTAAAAAAAAAGGTTAATTCATGAGATAAAATTTGACTGTAGACTTTAAAATATTCAAGTCATATGATAGAGGAAAGCACTCAGAGGCCAATGATTTCCAAGATCTTGCATTCCAAGAATAAAACTACAATCTTGGAAAGATTAATTACAACGAGGGGCAATAAATGCATGAGGATGAAGTCGTTGAGAGAAACGAGATGCAGCAAACTGGACAGTTACTAACGAAGAAAGAGAACACTTCCCATAATGAGTACCTATGGCAAATTGATACAAGGTTACGTTGAAACCATTGATAACTATCTATTCAAACTCGGCAATATCTTCTATAAGTAGATTTTTGAGTGGTCTTTTCTGCAATTGTTTAAAAATGAAATTGATGTTTGTGCTTTAATAACCCTATTCAGTTGGATTCGGAAGCAAGATCTGCTTAGCTTTACAGAAACTCTCCTTTTAATCACCAAAATATCAATTGCTTTTGTTATACATTATGCAGGGATAAAATGTAACTACAAGGTATGTATTGTTATCACTCAATATTTGGTCGTGACAAAACTATATATAAATATACTAAGAAAGTCAGCATGTTATATTAAACTGATTTATGTTGCAAAATAGAATAATGTTCCAACTGATTCTATTTACCCAGACTATTATGGTAGAGGTTTCTTTTTGTTGGCAATTTAGGTTATATGTGGGTTTTGAACTACTCTGCAGATTGGAATAAACCAATCTGTTTGTTGTACTAATTCGAGTTCTGCCTTCTTGATCTCTTTCAATCCTCTTGTCTGCAGTTCTTACTTTTAACAATTGCTGTCTTAAACTTGAAATTTAGCATTGCTGCTACTCAGAAGAGATAGTCACACATTTGTCCGATGTTGAAAAAAATCATATGTCTTACAACAAAATATCTCTATAATGAGAGAGACAACGTAAGAAATACCAAAATAGTTCAATAATTAATTTTAAAATCAGTAAAACCAACACTTGCAGTAAAAACAATGCACTGTGAATTAAAAATACAAAACTTTTATGTTTATTTATTGATGTAGAATATTTTTGTACCAAACAAATAGACCAAGCTACATTATACGATGTTAGAATATTCTAAAATAATATAGTTACTTTTATTCACACTTTTTGCTTCGTTGATAATTGCCTGCCATTTAAAACATTTATAACATTTAAAACAAACATCGCAGCATTAATTTTCCAAGATCTCCCAAGTCTTAAAAGTTGATTTTATGAATTAAGACAAGCATAATATGACCATGATACCAGCTATGAATATCCAGTTTAAGGACATTTAAAAAGAGGTCTAAAATTTTCAAAATGAACAAACCCTAAATGAAATAAGTATCCAGTAACTCTAAAAATTGATCCTAAAAAGCTACCTTAATACCAGTTTTTTGAATAAGGATAATACAGAAAAGATCGTAACCACATATCAAAGCAGGTAATTTTCCTAAAAGGTCACCTTTGTAAAAATCATCAGTTTTCCTTCTAAACTAAAAGAATCATTAAAAATAAAAGTAAGCAAAGAAACTGTCAAATAAAAGTAACAATGCTAAACAAGTTCTTTATTTTTTTAAGTTATTTTACCAGCTAACAATTAAAAAAGAATTATGGTAATAATCTTGTTTTTTTCCGATAAGAAAAAAGTTGAAAAAAGAACATCTTAGATATTTTTGAAGAATCAATATCAGCTTCAATACAAAAGTAAATTATCATACACCAACAGGAAAGAATACTTAAATATACGTTATAGGCCAAAAGGTGCATCATTAGAAATAAACTTGGCATCCTCTGTTAATCAAATAAATGCATGTTTAGGATTACATCCTTAAAACCCTTACTTCTTAGATATGGAACAAGCCTCACATGAAATGTCAACTCCTCCTTTACTGAATATTCTTGTTTAATCCTGTATTTTCAATAGGTATATTGTCATAAGAAACGTTTTGAATGTTCACATAAACAACAAAGACAAGTTTCAACAAATCCTGTGATCAAATATATTTATCACACAAGTTGTACCGGGTACAAATCTTTTCAAAGCTCATCTCAAGTAGTTTGAAACCAAAGTTATTTTACTTTAATGGAAACTGAAGATTAGGGTTGGATCGCTGAATTGTCATAAACCTCCATTTTTATGTAGCATAAATGAAAATTAGCCAGCTTTCACTAATATCTGTACCTATGTCTATAAAGTTATACATTGTAATATTACTGTACGATAGTGATAGTATATGACTTAAGCAATGAGGGTCGTAATCATCGATGTTACTTTTGTAAAAACAGATTTTCACTATTATGAAGAGATTATTACATTGAATGCAGAGTATACAATATTATCAAGAGAATTTCCTGATAACCTGCTGTTAAATTTGTCTCTACGAATAAAACCTGAAGCCCACGCATTTCTAGAGGGTACTTTTCTGTATCTTATGAACCTAAGAGGCTATAATCTAATTATAGCTCAACAGAAAAGTAGGCTTAGGGAGGAGGAAGGTCTCCAAGAACTTTTTAGATTATATCAAAGTATTTTGTATTAATATTATGAAATGTGACACGGAATTTCATTTCTCCTTACTATCCTTTTTGTCAAATGTCATCCACTCAGTCTTGCCACTGTGCCTAATGTTGACTACCACTGACAGTTCTATCCTTACTTACAGTTTCAAGTGTTTTAGTTATAATATTAGAGGAGCGACCAACAGTTTTTTTTTATCAACATCTCAGCGGAATTCTTATTGGCAGGCCTCTCAAAGCGCTTATTCTCAACCGTTTCCTGCCGAAATGCCATTATGCCGTTCTTATCCTTTACACTTTTACCCCGGTCAACTATGTTTTGGTTTCTGTATTTGTTATAACTATCTTACTTGACGGGACAGTAACTCGTGGCTATCTGAGAGTCCAAAATAATATAGATAGACTTTGTATAAATGAATACCATTTGGCTCATGATTTCATATTTCATGTAAGAATTAACCNGAGGAGCGACCAACAGTTTTTTTTTATCAACATCTCAGCGGAATTCTTATTGGCAGGCCTCTCAAAGCGCTTATTCTCAACCGTTTCCTGCCGAAATGCCATTATGCCGTTCTTATCCTTTACACTTTTACCCCGGTCAACTATGTTTTGGTTTCTGTATTTGTTATAACTATCTTACTTGACGGGACAGTAACTCGTGGCTATCTGAGAGTCCAAAATAATATAGATAGACTTTGTATAAATAAATACCATTTGGCTCATGATTTCATATTTCATGTAAGAATTAACCAAAATGACTGAAACTTTTCTATATTTCAATTCCTTATGGCCAAACACAATGGCTCAAATAATTTCTTTCCTTACTTAAACACCAGATGCTTGAATGTCAAAGATAAAGTAGACCTTATATCAAAAACAATAATCTAAGATTTTATTCTTTCTCAATCACTATAAGGAGAGAAATCACTGGGTCACATAAGTTCATGCTTTGGAAACCAAAAAATGTCTGGTCAAACTGGGAGCACAGAGAGAATTCATGTTTTCGAGCAAATACTGAGCAATCTAAGACCAAATACTGACTTTCAATTTTATCTCATCCAAGAAAGTCATCTTTAAGGTAAAAAACCCTACCAAGGAGTCTGGTGGTCCAGTTTTAAACTAAAAGTGGATCTTTGGGGATCTACAAAGGAATTTGTTTGTCCGTACTATGTCAGGTAGATCTGATGGTTGACAATAAAAATGTTCCAGGAAGGTTAGCAGTAAACATTGCAACATTTCTCTCAAATCAACTATTTCTCTATTCTTATTTGCTTAGATAGATATAAAATTTCAATGAAAAATTATTGACTTGTGATGTACTAATTTATACTTCTGTTATTTTTTAGTAAAAATTGATTAGATGTTTTCTTTCATTGCACAAATTGATTTGGAAATGTCAAACAAGACTAATGTGTTAAACACTTACTTTTTCAAACCCAAACGTAGATTATTAAAGCTTATGAACAGAGTTAATAAAAAAATTATTTCCACACTTTTGACTTGTTTCTGTCTTCCTTCTGTAAATAATTTAATTACTCTCTAAATAATTTATTGTATCGCCCTTAAATATTACCAGGAACAAATTTTCTCAAATTTATGCCTTTACCTTAATAAAACAATATTTATTAAGATCTCAAGCTTTCCTCGTAAAATCTATAACCACTTGCAGGCAGTATTATTAACCAGAGCGGTTGCCCATAATTTCATGATCTTTTTTATTTAATGAAACCAGACTTCTCATTATAGTGGGAACAACACATTTGGTTGCAGTGTTATTCTTATATGAACAAGACGTAGGAAAATCAAAAATGAATTTGGAAGTTAGATCAGAAACTGACTAGGTTGTTGGAAAATGGAATATGGAATTAAAACAATACTACTCGTATTATAGGTCATTCTTAGAAGAGATCTTTGAGATCTTTACATTCATTTCACTGAGTAATTTTTATTGATCATGTATTTTCATACTCTTTATTTTCCGTTTTAAAAACTTTCTTTTGTAACCTGCTAAATTTTCTTAGCATCTACCATAAATAAACCTACAGAATTCTTGGAATTTGAAAAGTATTCATGCAACGGTGCAAAAATAAATTGGCCCATCTTAGATAAGCTCATCAACAAGAGTGAAATATGTGTCCACCGAAGTGGCTGTCATTATTATTTTAAACGAGGGTTCAGTACAAGAACCCAGTATCTAGCATTTGTGGCTTTTTTTACTTTTTGGTGTCAGATGATAGATGCTGTCATTGTCTTTCATGTGAACAACTGCATTTAGTCCCGTAACCAATATTTGTTGATTTATTGATTTGAACCGAAATCAAGTACTGAATATTGTGTATAAGTCACTCCAGGCGAAACGCTTAAAACGTTCTCCTGTAAAATTAGCCAAAAACAAAATACTCGGTTCTGGTACTGAACCCTCGATTTGTATGGTTATAGAAAGTGTACAACTTTTTTTTTCATTTAAATGCTCCAAGGTACAATTCCACCTTGCAAAGAAATTAACTGAAATTGTATATTCAAAAAGAAGTAAGAAAATACAAATATAATTGGAGGAGTGCAAAAATTATTTAATGATATGCATCTTTTAAAAGCAAGAGTTGAATAAGCTCTAGGACTTTGTTTAACATTTAACACTGAAAATTGTTTGGATTTAGAGACTGACATATTTAGTATTCATTGTAAATATTTTTTCCCCATACAAAATTATCAAATGCTGAAGTAAATATTTTTCTTCCAATTGTATTATGTCAAATTAGTCTTCCATTTTCGTTATCTTTCTCCCAAGCTCTCTATCATCAGTGTGGAGTTTAGACAAAATCAGCCTGTTTCTCATTTAAAAGGATTTAAAGATCTTCACTCAAATTTGTCAAATTAATAAACTAAGAACTTTCTTTCCTTGTTTTAGACACCTAGTGAAAAAAGCGGTGTCCTTATTCTTTCCACTGTTTTACTTATTAAAACTACCGTTCTAATCTTTACGTCTATCCACCTGCCTTGTCTGAAATAAAACAACCTTTAAAGAAAAACGACAGTACGTTTTGTCACGATTTTGAAATTTATTACTGTTTCAGGTATTTTCCCGCAAATTTTACTTGTCACAGTAAAGTAAAGTTTCTAGATCTGTGGAAGCAAATCAATCTTGTTTATTATCGTTGGTTATCAATAATTATAGAATTTATCTACTTATTCATATGGAAGTAAAAAGGCCTTTCAGTACAATCAAAGTAGCCATGACTTTTTTTTATGTTTTCACCCCATTAACAGCATCTGTGCATAATCATTAACAGCATCTGTGCATAATCATAAATATTTCACTCTTTAATATTTTGCTTTGGTCATAACTTTTTCGTCATGATTTTCGTTTTAGTTTGTTTTTACTAAAAACGCCACTTCTAAATAAATAAATGTATATGTGTGTATGCATGTATATATATATGTGTGTATATATATGTGTGTATATATATGTATGTGTATATATATTTATGTATATAATAGAGTATTTTACCGGCTATTTGGCAAATCAGTTTCAACCTTCGACTGAACTCCAAATTCTCTTTTTTACAATGCTTTAACTGTCATTTTCTCAAACGTAGCACGTAAACTTGTTTTAATAATAATCCAATCTTCGTCACTTCTGAAGAACTTGAAGATTTCTGTAATGTTTTTATGTGTAGCATATTTATTTATTTATTTATTTAATAATATTAAAACATATTTTCATCGTAATCAGTGAATCATAAGTATTACTGTTTTCCTTACGAGAATTGTTACATAGAAGGAGTAAATAAATATTTTTGCGAATGATGGAAATGCAGTTTGTGTTAGAGGCTTAATATGGGCTATGCTAAAATCATATAAAATAGCATTATGTCACAAATTCCGAATGACATCCTCTTCACCTTTACTTTCTTTTGACAGATTGATGTATTCCTTTGCATCATTGTGAAAAATTTTTTTTTTGTAGATTCAAGTTTTACTTTTGGTACTCGTAGAAAATTTGTGTTATTTCTAGTTGAATGATTATGTGGAACGTTATTTAAGTAGTTTGTACACTATGGTACATGCCTTATTTGTTGTGACGTTTTTAGGAACTTTTTTCCATATTAGCCACACTGACGAAAAAAGGGTATTTCCTTCCAGTGGCTTAGCAAGAAGAGTTCTTGCTGCGAAAGTTCTAAGGAGGAATAGGTACTGGAGATTAAATGTCAGCCCAGAAATTACCATGGAAATAATGTTAGAGCAAAGAGTAGCAACCTCTCTTTTTGAATAAAGGGGCTGTAGAGAAAGAAAAAAGTAACTTCCAGCGCGATTGCGAGGTCTATTTGAATTATGTCAAGGCAAGACAAGATGCTTTAGTGGGAGCCTGCCCAAATGTGGAACCAATTATGTTTCATTTGCGTAGAGGATTACATCAGGGGTGAGGCTACTTTCTTAAGAGGTAAAAAGAACCAAGCATTTTGCCTCTTGACTCAGCAACAATTTGTGTATCGTCATTCCATCTCCATTATGGAGTCCAAGTCAGTCTTCTCAGATTTCAAAAGCAAGGTGCTTTTTAAGAAGAGATCTATTCATTTGATTAGAAACAAAAGAAGGGTCATGGTGTTGGATTGAAAGATGAGAAGCTTGGTTTTAGATATTTTAGAAGTAACAAGCCTCTTTATCCAAAATTAGTGTATGACCCTTCCCCACAAATGCTACCAGGCTAAAAGAGTTAATTACTCGCACAGTCATCAAAATTCGATGCAGTTATATCCACATTCTAAATGCACTCAATTCTAAGGTTTTAATTTCGACAACATTCTAGTTCTCTATAAATTAGTTAATGACGCAAGTTAATCCGAGCTAGTGACGCATATTACTCCTGATCAAATTTTCAATCATTATTGAAAACAGAAGAAAAATAATTCTATTTGTTCCTTATAAATGTATTTATTTGAATGTATACATCGGATGAATGCGTGAGCAAGAAACTCAAAGTTATGTAGTTTTATCAGAAATATTGAAATATAATTTTAACTTAAATGTATTTATAAAGAACGAATATAGCTTTTTCTATTTAAAAACAAAAAATCTCTAAGTTGTTATAAAACTTCAAAAAGATGAATATTGATGTAATTTTAGAAGGAAAAAGCGGGGGTACACAAGAAGAAAAACCAATATTGTGAAAAGGAGGCATTGTAGTGTGCTACTCCCATTATTACCATTATTGCTGATGCTTAAATTGTTTATTTCAGTCGTATGTTTATTTCATTTGAATATGTTCAAAAGTTCGTAGTCAGATATGCCAATATTTGCCTATTTGTTTTGATTAGGATGATTACTCATGGGAACGTATTCTGTTGTTTTTTTAAACATTGACTGTTTTTTTTGTTACCTGACAGAGAAATGGAGACTGCGTGCCTGCTATTTTTTTTTCCTGGAAGGATAGACATTTTCATTAGGTTTGAAATCTGAGCATAATTCAAGCTATAGACAGAAATTATATCTCTGTTTAGGCTAATTTAATCTTGTCTATCCAGAACATTAAACATTTAAAATTTAATGAATATTCCCTTTTTAAATATCACACTAATTATTTTAATAATTATTGTAGTAATAATTTAGTAATTTAGTAATTTAGTAATTTAGTAATTTAGTAATTTAGTAATTTAGTAATTTAGTAATTTAGTAATTTAGTAATTTAGTAATTTAGTAATTTAGTAATTTAGTAATTTAGTAATTTAGTAATTTAGTAATTTAGTAATTTAGTAATTTTTTAGTAATTTTTTAGTAATTTTTTAGTAATTATTTAGTAATTATTTTAAATATTGTCCTCTACACAATTTATCAATGTAATGCTTTTGTCGACCAAAGTTAAATTGAAAAATTAAAATTATATTGAATTGTGTTTGGGCACATACAACTTCTGGTCTTGTGTTCAGCTACCTTACCTTTAAGTCAACCTTTGAGTGATCTTTTTTTACTTTTCATACATACTGTGCAGTTCTTTAAAGACCGAATATTATCCTGTGTGAAACCTTAAAGCCAGTTTAATTTATCCCTTCATATTCTACCCTATGTATAGCACGAAAATTTGGAACGTAGAGAGTTCAATATTAACAATTTAAACAGGCACTTCTGCTTTTAAGGAACACAAATCTGTAACCATCAATGGTCCTTGGTACATCTACTGACTACTATTGTACTAAATTTGGGCTTTAATCTTAGTTTATATCAGTAGAGAAAAAAATATATAATGTATACACAGTTAATGTTACAGAAAAGGACAGCTTTAAAAAGTTCAGAGAATTAAAAAAACTACCTGAAATTTTTAAATAACTATTATTTAAAAAAGGGAAAAAATCATTTTGAAAGTTGACAGCCAAGTCTATTTCTAGCAATTTGCATATCTAATGGTCTTAGTAACATTTGTAGGACGGAAAAATTTTTTATTCCCTGCAGATTTATCAATAAATAATTGTACACTAGAGCATTAAATGAATCTGGAAATTTACTGAATTTACCAGTTTCAAGGTAGCTGGGATATCGCATGTACACTGTGCAAAACTTAAAATTTGTTAAGAAAAGCCGATATTTTTCACAATTATCCTCTGCAAACACAGGGTGTATAAATGTTTGCTCAATAATGTCTACATACCCAATGAAGACGTTGTTAACCAGTAAGAAAGATTATATACATCTCCATCCAAATAAATTTTCAAATTTCAAGGCTGTCATGAAAGTTTAACATATATCCTTAATTTTATTTGTGAAATTACTGTGAATAAATTATAGTTACAAAGCTAACAAAAGTTCTTTTAAGAACTTTTATTGGGATGTGAGAAAGGCCTAACCCCAGCCCCTAACAGGATCCATGCAAAACTAGTATGACTTTTAACCTTTTAGCCATTTTAATCAAACTTAAAATGTTGACTGGTACTATTTGCTCTTTTTTTGATATTGCCAAACCGGCGTGACAACCTATTTTGTCATATTTAGAATCAGTTAAACAGCTGAATAAATACAGTGTAGTTTCAAATTTTTGTAGAAGCTAATCTAAAAGATTCTTTACAGTACAATTAGTTATTCATAAAATCGAGTAAATGATTTCTAATTTTTTTCTTCCTAAATTTTTTTTGCAATTCTTATGGTAAAAATTTCACTCAGGAGGGACTTCGTTGGGACAGTAAGAACACTATATTCGAAAAAGTAGAGGAGAAACCAGTGAACTATTACAAAAGTCAGTCGATTCAGTAAGTCAGTAAGTCGGTTTAAGAAAAATGATATTCATTAAACGCAAATCCAAGATTTTTCAGAAGGAGACATTTTTCTGATGCATATGCATCGTAACAGACATATTACGATATTAACACAAAACAAGTGGTATGTATAAGTTACACAGAGCTGACTTTGAACCCGTATCCATGGTTTTCTGATCATCATCGCTACCAACTAAACTAGAAATTTTGGTAGTATGACAATTCATGTATTGCAAAGCAGTTAATCCTGATCTCATCTAGCATAATTTTTATAAATCCATCATCACCAGTACCTTACTTCATTACTAACTTCCAATTGACGGCTGAAAAATGCACGTCTACTTTACAAATTAAAAAATATACATAATACCATACCCTGAGGAGCAGTGGCTAAATAGTTATTGCAGTTGCACTGTAACCAAGAGGTTCCGGGTTCGATTCCCTTAGTGAGCGAGGAGATTCTGGAACTTTACAAAAGAAAAAATGCCATTGCTTGGAGTCAGAAAGGGTATTCGGCTAAGAAACTCCTCACTGCCTAAACAAAGTCCCTCTGAAAGGCACCGTCTGAGCCCCGATTGCTGGGGAAAAAATGATGTTAAAAACAAAAAAACCAACAAAATCAAACCATAATAAAATGCCGTGTTTTAATAATTTTCACGAGGTATGGAATAGCTTTTAAGAGTGACAAGAAAAATTTTATGTTTCATTTTTTCTGGATGAAATTTCAATTTCACATTCAACATTAGTAGCAACATATTTTTTAGCGTCAGTTCATTAGAGGAATACTAAACTATAATGTTTTTAATGTTTTCTAGTGTTTAGTGCAGTAGTAGTCGAGTGGTTAAATCGAAAGATTACCTGCAAGGAGGAAAAAATACAATGCATAAGCCAATAGAAGGAGAAAAGACAAAATTAAAAAGGCCAACGCAAAGACTGTTGATATTCTCTTTTTCCCTTCTCCCTTTTTGTATCATGGTTGCCTAATTTATCTTTTTTATCAATAGAGATTTACCACCAGAAGTAAATAACAACATGCTATTGTACATGTATTAGAGACTGATTTTTGTTAGACATGTTTCATTTGAGTTAACTAAAGAGATAGTAAGATATTTAGAAGCAGCCTTGTGGAATGACGTACTACATATTAACATTGGAAAGAAAGGGCCTGGCAAGGCCAAAAAAGAATGAATACTTTCTTCAAATTTACGCCAACGTCTGAAAATTCTTGAAACTAAACAGATCCCTTATTTGCTGTTAATAATCTTAAAATGATACTAAAAAATTGTCAGTTTCCATTGCATTTTTTTCAGTGAAGGTCATTTGATTATTTTTCAAGATGATAAAAGTAGACACAAAGCAGACGTTCTCTAGAACGTTCGTAGGTAATAAATTTAATTATATGTTGCATTATGTCTGAAAAATAAAAATTATATAAAATTATATATAAAAATATATTATTATATATTATATATTATATATTATATATTATATATTATATATTATATATTATATATTATATATTATATATTATATATTATATATTATATATTATATATTATATATTATATATTATATATTATATATTATATATTATATATTATATATTATATATTATATATTATATATTATATATTATATATTATATATTATATATTATATCTGAAAAATGAAGGTTATACTTTTCATTTATGTTAAAATTTTTACCAGAATGGATGGGAAATTTTCAGTATCAATGTTGAAATAAGGTTAGTGATTTAGGTTACTTGTTCTAAGTAACTTATTTACATTAACTTAGAGAGGCCAGGAGATGTTAATGTTCAAACTATGCATTGCTATGACCATGGGTTGCGAGGTATTTACTGAAACTCAATGTTTTAGACTGACCATTTCTATTAAAGGAGTGAGCCGCTGTGACGATTCTGTAGATGTAACCAACTGTACGATATCGTCTACGTACTTACGTTATATAAATAAGTTACGTTTAATCAAACCATTTTTTTTTTTGTAATGCAATGCTCCCCATATAGACCATCCCTGGTTTGAATTTATCTATGTAGGAGAAACTAGACCCTTATTTCACACGCTGAATTTCAAATAGTGTTCATCTATTTTGTCATCTTTCTCTAACTTTTATTTGATTTCGGTGACGAGGATATTGTTATTTAACCAATGATGTGCTAGAAAAACGTTTGAGGTTTTTAATCTACAGAAATAAAAAGACAAAATGACAGAGATAATCTATTTGACTGAAAATCCTATTATCAAAAGGTGTCGATTTAACCTTTCAAATATAACAATATTCGAAATAAATATTTGAAGCTATGTAATTGAACATACTTATAAATGCAATTGTGTGTAATTAAGTGGATTCAGCTGGTGTACACAGGGCTGTTATTCCTACTAATTTTGCTCTTTTCAAACTTACTCATATGTCATTTGGTTTACGTAATGTAGCTCAAAATTTTCAGCTCTTCATTCAAAAATATCTCCAATGTCTTGATTTTTTTCTTGTTACATTGATGACTTTCTTTTTGCCACTTCGTCTGAATTTGAAATCTCGAACAGGTAGCAATTCTATTTATATGTCCCAATGTATATAGTCAATGAACATAGTCATTATCAGCTTCCTAAATGTATTTTTATTTATCTCTAGAATTCTATAATTCTAGAATACAGCTAAAAAATTTTAATATCCGAAGACATAGCAGCTATACAAAACTTTTTATTTTCCTCTTTAATACACAAAACTTTCAATCTTTTAGATGAGGCCTTAATTCTATTCCAATCAATCAAAATAGCACTTTCGAAAACTGCACTTCATCTACACCTTTCTCCCTTCTCCCTTATTGTATCATGGTTGATTCATTACATTATTTTAGCAATAGAGGATTACAACAAGAAGATTACATCAATAACGTCTGGAAACTTATTAGTCTCCTCTAAAACATTTGAAGGCTGCAGAAATCATGTATGCATGGTCGATCAAAAGAGCATAAAATTGGGGGCGCAAAAATATTATGGAAGTGCAGGATGCAGACATGGTGTGTACTGAGGGTGAGAATTATAATTATAGTCTTCCAAAATCCTCAGCATTCTCAGATTCTGCATCAAATTTCATTTGATATTGCAATAATAGTGGATTCTTAATGTTTTAATGCTAATACCTATAAAAATTTAAGCAGAAAAAAATTGGAGAATGCAGCTTCTAATGCTCTCCCTGTATCCACCTCTGGTATAGCATATTTGGTTTGGAGTTACTTTGCATTTATCTTTCGATTTGACCCTTTCTCCTTTGTTTGAATAGAAGATAATATATTTTCCTACAGACCACAGGATTATTTATTTTATATATTTATTTTATATATTTTATCATAGTAATTTCATACTCCTTTTCATACAACATTTAATAAGGTTTTTATTAAAACATAAGTAAAAGGTCCTTGTTTTCTTCTGATATTGTAAATAGAATTCTTTTTATAGTGTAAAGGAAGAAATTTCAGTGAAAGAAAGCACAGCATTTTTTATTAAGAAAGATACAAAGTATAATGTTACAAAGTAAATAAGACTGAAGGAAAGACAGAAAAAAATAGCTAAGCCACGTTCTAGGAATTGACACTAGACGTAATAACATGCAAGTTATATAGTGCAAAAGAACACTCAGGAACCACAATCTAGACTCAAGAGGAAAAAACCCTCTACACTCAAAGATAGATTAATTGCAATAAGGAGCAACTACTTCATAACAATAGAGGAGTAGAGGGAAACGAGTGACAAGAAATTCAACAAAAAAATTGAACGATCTGCAAGGAGTGCTCCTATTATTATACCTACTGAAAAACTAAGGAATGTCACACTTCGTCGATGAGACAAAGATTGAAAAGTAGCAACAAGGTTTGAAACTATCAAGTTACAAGTACGTCGCAAAACTCAATTAAAAACATCAAGATGAGAAAAGGGAGCACTTATACAACTGTGAGAACAGTTTTCCATGCAAGGACAGATAGATTTACAGCGATACAAAATGTCCTCAAACGTAAGGTGTATTTAGCGCGATAGAAAGAAGCAAGGCAGTTGAAAGTATACTTGTCAACATTGAGAAAAAGAAGTCCAAGACAAATCAGCAAAAATTGGGAAGCATCCTCATTGATGAATGTACCTCAAGAGGAAAAAGAACCTTCCAAAGGTTAACATAATTTCATCCCATTGAGGTTAGAGGAGGATAAGGATTTTGCTTTCTATTCAAAGACATCAATTGCATTTGTGCAAAATTCAAATAAACCAATCATTTACTGCCATTCTCTGAAAGCTTGAAGTCTGATTCAAAATCCTCTAGACGTTTGACCTGTTCCTATTGAATTGCCGGTGGCGATTGCCCAAATGCAAAATAGTGTTGTCGTCATATACATTGATGAGCTGAAAGGATATATCAAAACGATTATTGATGTAAAGAAGAAAAACAATTAGGTCGTTCCTATCATTAACATGTTTTTGAAATTAAAGTTTGCATGGTGGATTAATCACCCTAATGAGATTAGCATTGAACACTTTTTCAGAAAGATGTCGAATAAATCAGAAGTTTTCTAGAAACTAGCTAGGACTTAAAAATACTACACAAAAAAAGCCGCTTTAGCGACATCGTAAAAAATATCGTCCACCTAATTATACTTCTATTAGAGTTAAATTATCGCAAATGTGGCTACAGTTAAATCACCATCATCAAACGTGATGCAAGGATCCTCCGAGGAGGTCTTCCACAAACGATGTAGACCAAAGAATAAAGGAAAATAGGTAAAAAAAGCTACAAGTATCTTTCCATACAAAAGTTTATATAAGAAAATACGAAGAACATCAACATGTTTTTGTGATAATTGAGAATAGTTTTTTCCATCGGAACCCTTAATGGTCATTAATATACACACAAAAGGCTACCAATGTAGTAAATTAAGAAAATACATGATAAACATATAAAAGGAATATATTTGGCCTTTTTTGTCCTTATAAGCAAAAATCAATAAAATTTTTGTCTTTACCATTAGATAAAATTAGTTTGAAATGTTTTGAAACTGATTTTAACATATTCATTAAAATTTCTATTTACTTTTTTAATTTTTGTATTGTTTATTGTTGTTGATTCCTTTGTTGATTCTTTTGTTGATTCTGTTGTTGATTCTTTTGATGGTTCTTTTTTCATTGGTTCTTGATTCAATTTTATTCTTTTGTTGATTCTTTATTTTATTTTTTTGTTGATTCTTTTGTTCTAGGATTTAGTAAGATAGTTACAGTTTTCATCCTTACCTCTTTATGTACCTATATAAACCTATAGATACATAATATACAAACAAAAGTCTACCAATCTAGTAAAATAAGAAAATACCTTTTATTTTTTTGTGCATTTTCTGTCCTTAATGTCTCTATATAAACCATAGTTCTATCATAACTGATATCACAAAGTACAGGAATTGATTTCTTAAGTCATTTGTACATTCAGTGACACAAGGTTAGTTTATGGAATTTTGTTTAGAAAACCTCACAAAGGCATCTTTTAAACTTTGTTATTTACGAGCAAATAAATGTAAACCTCCTTTTAGTCAAGGGGAGTCTAGAATTGCAAATTATTTATTATAATATTGAAATCCCATAGCTGTGAGCAATTTTGTGGTTTCGTAATTCTTCTGACAGCTGTTATTGTACGGATAATTTATCTTCTTAGTTTTAGGTACAGACAAGTTTAACTTATCTTCCTTTTTCTAGAATTGGAAAGAAGAATTGAAAAATACTGTAAAACTAATTGTACAAACACATAGATATCTTTTAAAACTTTATAGCAAATATTAGATTAATTTTAGTCCATTCTTGATTCCTTTCTTAACGAAATAAGTCTGACTCTTATATCACCTGCAGCAGTGTTTTGCAAAGACAGGTGTAACCATCTTCATTTGTAGTTCTCCAGCTTTACTGGTCTAGATGAAGCCATTTTTGATCTCAGGATACATTCAAAAAAAAATAAATTCACAAATCTCTCATTTAAATTGGTAAGGTGTCCACTACCAAAAAAAGGTATACTCAACTAAATGAGAATAATGTATGTGCATTAATCGCTAGATTCAGCTTTCAAAGGCTTTCTAATAAAATATGTATGTTTAGTTGCACATGGACAAGCAGAATGTATCAACGGGTCAAAATTATAAATCCTAGGATAAAATACATGCCCTTGGGATTAGAATAAGATTATTTTATAGTTGTTACAATATTGATGAAAAGAATAGAATTAATGCCTAACGAATGGCACATTGACGAAGGAAATTTGTTTGGAAAGCCGTACTTAAATAAAAAAAAACAACCCCCAAAGTACATGCTAAGCAACAGTATTAAATATCTTAAACAGCCTTATAGCAATTTCTCATCACGATATTGATGTAGTTAGACCGCATCAGTGAGATAAAAGAGAAGAATATTAGGGAAAAGAACTCATGACTAACTTACCCTCTAAACATCCACAAAATAGTAAATTAACTTAACTCAAAGGCTGTGTATCCAACGTACATTTTTCCCCACTTTGAAACCTTACAATTACTGTAAAATTAAATTCTAAAATGCATTGAGAAAAGATGTTCATTCAATTTTCAGTCAACCTTAATGAAACGAGGTATATCGAATGCCAGCACAAAGTTACTCAGAACAAGTTATTCTTATTTGTATGGGTAATATCATCTCATCGGTATAAATTAATGATAGGAAGATTATTGCACTTGTCATTAATGAAATCAATAGTTACATTTAAGACGTTTTCATAATATATTTTGAAGTGATTATATTTTGAATGATAAGCTTGATTGTATTGAAATACAGCAATCAAAATAATCTTTTAGCATGTATTTAATTCAATATCAGTCCCAAATCCAAATGAGAAGTTGTTCTGGAGACTGCACCGCTGTTAGATTTAATACTTGGAATATGGTTAGATTTAATACTTCGAATACGAAGAAAGATAACTCTTTTTCTAGAGTGTCAGATAGCAAAGATAATATTTCAAAATATACTAAGATAACGGTGATATAGTTTTACATGTAAAGAGGGATAATGTATCGAGAACTGAGCAAAGCTTCTGACCCATGTAGCGAATCCAAGGTGATATGAACTGATGAAAAATTTAATTATTAATTGCTATTAAATAAAAATACAGCAGGAGTTCAAAATAAGTATTCATTTATCCTTGAGTTAATTCAAAAAACCCCCAAAGAAATGGATTTTAACTGCAGTAATATTATTAATAATAAGTAATAAAGCTATCAGTCAGATAGATGATGAATTAATAGTAACTAAAAAGATGTTTTGAAGTGCAAGCGTATTTGTTAGGCATTAAAAAATTTGATTCTTAACATTTTCGAAACAGAAACAGAAATATTTAAATAAATTTCTTCAGCCACTCGGGGGAGAAGTAGTTTTGTCTTGTTTGTTATATATCAAACTGGAGCTCTAAAATAAAAGTGTTGTATCATCTTTGAATCCTGCTCGAAAATGTTCTAAAATCACCAGCAAGAAATAAAATAGTTATCGTGCAAGTTCACAATATAATATAATTATATCATATTATATTATATTATATGATATGATATGATATGATATGATATTATATTATATGATATTATATGATATGATATGATATGATATGATATTATATTATATTATATTATATTATATTATATTATATTATATTATATTATATTATATTATATTATATTATATTATATTATATTATATTATATTATATTATATGATATTATATTATATTATATTATATTATATTATATTATATTATATTATATTATATTATATTATATTATATTATATTATATTATATTATATTATATTATATTATATTATATTATATTATATTATATTATATTATATTATATTATATTATATTATATTATATTATATTATATTATATTATATTATATTATATTATATTATATTATATTATATTATATTATATTATATTATACTATATTATATTATATTATATTATATTTTATACTATAATTATATCATATTGACCTAATATTGATCAATTTACAATCGAAGTATTCCCAGATGAATTTAATTGTTAAGCTTTGTGTAGTCAGATTATTTATAAGGCAGTTTTCATCAAATAGACGATAGATTTACTTCAACTCCTGAAGTAACAGGTTGGCATGTGGCGGGGTTGAGTCCGTCTCTTGGGTAGGACAGCCTCTTTTGTCTTGACTGGCAACTCTCCAACAGATGGTGTCTAGATAAAAACATCAGCCATAGTGCCACCTCATCGAGAGCAGAGCAAAGTGTTCTAGACGCTCTGCTACCGCCCCATGTAATGCCATCTAATTACCATAGATCTCCATCGGCATGCTAGTCTGCGTCTGGGTCATGGTTTTCAACATCAATTTTTTCTCCTATGTCAAGGAAAATCAATCAAATGGCCCCAGTAGTAGAGACTGCGAAGAATCTTCATACTCAAGATTGATTAAATATTTGAAAGCATAGAGTCCAGATGTGGAAGTACTATTTCTGCTAAGACACGGAAAAACTTGTTTTTCTTAAAAAATATTCTCTTTAGTTTTCCGTAATGTCGGAGGTCTTTGTTCTAATTTTTCTTTTGATAAAACTTTTCTTCATTCTGGCCCTACTAATTTTCATGCACTTTGTGAGAAAGTCTGAATGACAGTTCTTGTAATAGTGATCTTCACGCTGCAGTGCATTTATCTTTGTTTAGATTAGACTCTACAACTCATCGTCACGGTCTTGCTATCCATCTATACTTGAAAGGATCAGTTGACTGTTACAGTAAAAGTACGTGAATGTAAAGATTAGCCTTCCATGTGCTTTAAATTCTCTCTACTTTGGGATACTTGTTACTTAATTTTCTTATTTTGATCTCCCTCCTCTTATTCTTGCTCATTTAGTGAAACAGAAACTGACTCTACTGATATGGCCTTGGACAAGCATCACACCGCTAACGTCTTTGTAATTTTTGACTTAAATTCTCATCATATACCACGGGTTAGTCCTTCCAATAGGACTGACAGACTTGGAGAAGTTACTTATAGCTTCCCCATAACTTTATCTTTCCAATGATCTTTTACAGCTTGTTGATTTTCGAAGAAAATGTCCTGATTCAAACTCAGGAAAACCTTTTCTTTTAGATCTCTTTTGGATTTTGGCTCTTAAGCGTTGTACAGTTTCATTTTTTCCTCTTTTTAGATCTCCTAATCATGATATTGTCACTGTCGACATTCAGGCAATTGCTTCAAATCTTGTTAACAAAGCATATTATCTTAAGTTCTTTATATGTGGAGAGGCTCTTTGCGCCAATTAGTTTTCTACCATTTTTTTTAAGTGACAGTGGTGTTTCTTAGCCAGCTTTTTCTCCGTAGATCGATTACATTTTGGATTCTGTCCTGACAAATCCAATCTTGGTCGCAAAGAATATTCATGGGATTGATCAATGTAAAGCTCTTGGTCTACATTTTATTCCGATAATTGCTTTGAAAGACTGTACTTCTGGGCTATCCTCCATGCTGTCCAAACGTTTTAGCCTTTACCTGTCGGAGTCTTGTTTTCCATCTTCATAGAAAAAGTTTTTAATGGACTCGTCTATAAGAATTCAGGTGATTCATCTGATCCTTGTAAATATAAACAAGTATTTCATCTGTCATTAATAAGGTCTTTAAATGGATTATCAAGAATGGCCTTCTAGAATACTTGCAGAACCTAGGTCTCCACTGATGACATTTTTAATGTAGTCCTGGAACACATGTATTGGCTTATGGACAAGTGCGGCGAAGGAAGAGCTATGGCGCTTGATATTTCTAAGGCATTTGTTAAGGTGTGGCACACATGCTTGCTTTATAATCTACCTGGACGTGTTATTTTTAGAAGCGTTTTTGAAATACTTTACTCCTTTCTCTCAGATCGTAAAATGGGTGTTATATTGAATGTGAGTATTTCTAATAAGTGTTCCATTAACCCTGGCTTCCTTAAAACTTTATTTTGGTCCAAGTTTTTTCCTTCTTCACATCAACTGCCTTCCTGGTAATTTTCTTCAGTTGATCAACATCTATGCTGGTGACACTACCCTGAGTTCTGGGATTGACCACAAGGCAGCTTAGCTCATCAGGAATAAGTCAAACGTCTGAAAGATTCGCAACCTGACTTTAAGGGTGCCAGAGTATGGGAAAGGAAATAGTTGGTTTCTTACAAAAGCAACTAAAATGCAACTGATATCGTTCAAGAGATAGTTGAGTTCTTATTTTTCTCCAATATTCATGGAATAAAAAAATATATTGCTTTTACTACATAGAAAAGAGCTGAGGCAGTTGTTATTTTAAAACAGATAAACAAGAGATTCTGGAGGAGAATTTGGGAAAAGACAGAAACACAACTGGGATGCTATGAGGATAAAGAGATCTGAAAGAGGAGGTGAAGGACATGCCAGGGCAACCAGATATGAACATATCTCTAGAAATGTTTAAGGTTCAGGCTAAATAGTTTCCCAACTGGAAATCTCATAGGACAAATGGTGGCCAAGGGTATTGTATAAAGAATCTCACTTCAAATCACCCTTATTCTAGTTGCACTCCTAAAAGATTGTCTGATTACAAATGCCACCCCTTCTTAGCTTACCAAAGAAATTACCTTCCTTAATATGAAATACCCTATGAAAAGAAGTGCAGTGACCAATTTCAAACGAATAACCTCCCTGTCAATGATGTGGAAGCTATTTTCTGGCATTATATCTGAAGAGATATTTAAACATCTTGACATTAATAACTTACTACCTAGTGAACAAAAAGGATGTCGTAAACTCTTGGGGTACAAGGGACCAATTACTAATTGATAGGAGTATCATTAAAAGTTTCAAACTAAGAAGAACAGGTAGCAATGGGGTGTTGGACCACAAAAAGGCCTTTGTTATTTTCTACCACTCCTGGATTATTCAGTGCCTTAAGACTTTAAAAAATCACAGATAACGTCAAAAGACCTCTAAGATCCATTCTGAGAAACCAAATTTATGCCTGAAAACGAATCCTTAGGAAAAGTATGACAGTCTTTCCCCTCTACTCTTTGTCCTTTGTCTAATACCCCTGTCGTTGATTTTAAGGAATGTTAAAGTAGGTTAAACTTGGGGAAAAATGATATTACCATCAATCATCTCCTGTTTATGGACAGTATTAAATTCTTTGGAAAGGAAAAGAAGGAGCTTGACATACTGATGAATAATGTTAGAAGCTTTGGTGAAGACATTTGTATGGAATTTGAGATCAGTAAATGGGGTTTTTGTGAAAATCAAAAACTCTCTAGTTCTGAAGGGATTGAAATTGCATCCGAAGAGATAATTATGGAGATTGACACAGAAGGAGGATATACGTATTTTGGAGTTCTTGAAGCAAACTCAATTAACGATAACCTCGTAAAAGAAAATATCAAACTGAATATTTGAGAAGACGGAGAATCCTAAATAAATCTGACCTGAATAGTAGAAATACAATAACACCTATTAACTCTAGACGGGTCTCTCTTATTAGGTATTCAGCAGGTATAATATGCTAGAATGTAGATTAAATGAAGGAGCTTGACAGGAAAACCAGGAAGACACTTACAACTTTTGGTATGTTTCATAGCAAAGGGGATAGGGATAGATTATGCCTGAAATGCTCTGACGGAGATAGGGGCCTCATTAATGTGGAAGACTAAAAAAGTTAAAAAAGAGGTTGATAAAAAGTTCAAAGAACATTCTGATGTTTCTATCACGACTGGTATGCTAAGAAAACGAGCGACTGAGTAATTGGAAGTCACCAGGACCAGAGGGGGTGCAGCCATTTTGCATAAAAAATATTAAGTCCATAAACCCCAACATGAAAGCAATATTTAGTGAATGTATCAAATCCGGAACTTTTCAAATTTGGCTTTCTATAGGGATAACCGTTCTAATTATGAAAAACAAAGGAAAAGTTTATGTATGTACAAACTATAGGCTAATAATATGAATAGCGCTGATGTGGAAACCTTTTTACTAGCATTCTATCAGAGCAGATATGACAACACCTAGTTGCAAACAAACTACTTCCCGAAAATCAGAAAGGATGGCGAGAAAAGTTGAGAACTACAAAAGACCAGTTGCTTATGGACAAAGCAATTATAAAGAATTGTTAAAGGAAGAGAGTTAGTCTCGCCATGAATTGGATTGACTATAAGAAAGGGTTCGACATGGTCCCACACTCATGTTTCTTTAGTGACGACATCAGAATGGAGTTTGGAATAAGTAAGTGTGAAAATTAATAATGAAAAAGGGAAAGAATGAACTTAGTGAAGGAATAGAGTTACCATCTGGGGATAGGATAAAGGAGATTAACATGGACGAAAGCTATAAATACCTTGGGGAGTTGAAAGCTGATGATGTTAAAACAAATTGATAAGAAAAATATATGGTGGAAGATAAAAAATATCAACAAAACTTAGTTTAGAACTGTCAGTTTCAATGTTTTCACAATCGTCAGCTAAACATAAGAAAAGTATAAAATCATAATATTTTTAGAAGGTTAAAGAAGAAGGTATTAGAATTAAAATTGAACAGCAGAAACGCGATTAATGCTATCAAATCTAGCCCAGTAGCAGTTAAAAGATATAGTGCCGATATTAAAGGTTGGAGGGTGAATAAACTTAAAGAACTAAAAAGGAAAGCTCGCAAGTTGTTGACCATGTGCAACATGTTCTACAAAAAGGGAAATGTTGATTGGTTGTTACATTAGAAGAGCTGAGGGAGGAAAAGGTTTGATCAGCATCGTAAACTGGGTATTAATCAAAAGAACAGTTTATATGAACAGCTTACCAGTATGGAACCTATGATCAAAGAGTTAGAAAGAGAAGAAATTTTAGAGATCAGCAAGAACAAAGCATGCCAGATCTTAAAATCATTAGAGCATTGTTCATTACACGCAATATAGACACAGGAGAGATTTCACCACCTTGAAGAATATGAAGAGATCAAGAGGAGACAGTTGGTCACCTGGTTTCTTAATGTAAACAGCTACCTCAGAAACAGTACAAAAAGTGGAAACATTAAAAAACTGATTAAACCATATCGGAATCCGAACAAAAGTTGAAACCATCAAAACCACCACGTTGTTGAACACAGTCAGGATCATAAAGATAGTCTTGGAGCTCTAAGGAGGCTTATTGCCACTTGAACTTCAAGAGAAGTAAACCAAATTATTTTGGTGAACTCAATTAAAAATAATGACAAATTTTTGTACAGGATAATAAGAACTATCATGAAATCAGGCCATAAATAGCTGCTTGTCTTTTACTGTTCTTTTGGGATTATCTGGCTCACATCTACCTATCCCATTTTTGTCTCTCGAGCAGAAATATCGAGGAGCAACAATTGGAAAGCATCATTTCATTTCAAAGCTTTAAGGAAAACCTATGCTTTGCAAAAACAAGTCATTACATGATTAGGTTTGATTTCCCTGAAAGACTTAATATTATGAATCATAGATATTTAATCGTTTAAATTATGATATTTGTAAAGTAATATTACTTGTAAATCAAATGATAGATTTGTCGAATATTAAGTAGTCTTTTCAGGAAATATTTAGTTGTTAGCCACAATTCAGATTGATTTCTGTGAGAACGTAATAAGTCGAAAATTTGCTTGTAAAGTATCTTTTATAGATCGTATATAGGTTGTCTTAATCCTATTCAAAGAAATTTTTGGAAACAAAGAGAAATCACTGAAAGAGTTTTGAGATGTTACTATTTAATCGAATGAAGATTAAAAAGCACTACAGGCAATATTTGATTTCTTTTCTTATAATTACTGTGATTCATCTGCTCTTTTGAGTATATTTTAAGAATTTATATACACCAGATTTCTCTTTACTTTTGTTCGGCAAATTTAGAGGTAAATATTTTCAAGGATCTATAAACATATGTATTTTACAAGTCTTCCTCCTATTGAGCACACTACTCTTTCAGTTAAGATTTTTAGCAAATATAGAGTTGGACTGAACAGTAGAGTGTAATTAAAAATGTAAGAAATATTGTTGTACAGTATTGGGCTTAAATATTATCATTTAGAATATTGGATACATAAATACTAGAGTAGTTCAATTTCTCATTTACTTTGATCGAATTTAATGATTCCGCACAGGTCATGACACAAGAGCAAATATTGAGAGACTGATCTGCGTCGGAATATTGTTTTTAATCTGTTCCAAATCCAAACCCTTCAAGTTCTATTTTATTCTTAAACCAAATAATTTTTTTCTTTTGTAACAAAATAGCAAAATACATTGAAAAGCAATTGTCTCGTCTCACCTTTGTCTACCATTTTTGTATTTGTTATAGGAATCCTGCCATGATCAGCTCTTTTTTAAACAAAAATATATCTTTTATACAAAAAATATCAGAAAGCACCAATCAATATGGTGTAGTTATCTCGGCCAGGGAGGTTATGTTTCTGTCTGCGTTTCCCCGTTTTTTAATTGTTTGTTTAGTTGTTTGTCTGTTTGTCTGTTTATTTGTTTGTTTGTTTGTCAGCTTAAATGCAAAATAGTACTGAAAGTTACGAACAGATTTGAATGATAATTCAGGAAATACTGATGGTAACACGAGAAAGAAGTGGTTAAATTTCGGTATTGATCAGCCACAGACCATCAGATTTGTGCGGATGTAAAAGGAAACACGATGACTGCCAACGAAGGGTTCTGTGGCTTAGATGGTTACGGCTTGTGTCCAGCAAACAGCAGATTTTCACTTAAAAACCCGGGTAGTGCCTTGATAATATTTCCATGTTTCTCTGTTTTCAGAATTATATTCAGACGAAGCATTAGATTTCAATACATTTGAATCTTTTTTGAAACTTGAGACTACGAAAAATTAAAAAAAGTACAGATGCAATTTAAAAATATTATTACTTCAGCCAAGAAAGCTTTGTTTAGTTTTATATCAAAAAATGATAAAACGCGTAAAAAATAAATTAAATAAAAAAGGGCCTATAAAGTAATATATATATATATATATATATGATAATCGAAATATCGTGAAACTATTATTTGCAATCAAAGTTCTTATTTTTCGTGTTTTACCTTACCTATATATATATATATAAACAAGAGAGCATAAAGATGAAAGCATTGTGGTTAGCGTACAAGTCATGTAATTTTATTAAAATTAAAACACAGGACTGCAAAAGTTATGGATAATAGGCTGATGTTTGCATTCTCTAGGTGTTCTTCTAGTTCTCTCTTAATTAATATTTCAGCTAAAGTTTAATCAGATTTTTTTACCGTTTTTACTTGACTTATATTAACAAAGATCATTAGTATATGTCTTCTAATGATTTTTGAAGGCATTGATTTTGTTACAGTATTTATGACTTTGAATGATGAAATACATGATATAGACGAGTTTCATTATTTGAAAGCAAAAACATTGTCCTGGAAGGTCAAAGAAATCGTCTAATTTATATTTTCCACAGGAAGCAAATTACTGAAAAAAAAGCCTGCCAGGTAGATGAAATATTCATTGCCACCCATCTAGCTGAAAAATAATATTTTAAACTTAAATATTTCCAAACTAATAGTTATGCTGTGTTTCATTAATCATAAACTTGGCTATGTTTGATTTTGTAAAATTAATGATCACAGCTTATTAATGATAGAAAAGCTATAAAAGTTATAAAGACAGCGAAAACATTTAAAACTGTTTAAAACCTGGACCGATTAAAAAAATTGACCCAACTCCTTCCTTCTGAAAAGTGGCAATTAACTATATATCAAAATATGTGTCGGGGTCATACCTCATGCCAAGGTGAGCTATATTTGGTCCCCATTATCCTAGGCGTTTTTAACACTTTATAAAACTCCGAGAATAATTCTTTGACAAGAAATTTTTTAAGGCAAAGAAGGAAGCTGATTATTTAAAAACACCAAAAATCCTTAGGGAAAATCGCAGGGAACTCAGCTGAAAAGTTTATTTTGTCCTGTACACTTGCCAAGGGTAAAAAGTCTATTGTAGTTTCTGCCCTTTTTAATGGAGTTTATTTCACTATGAAGTCTGATCGCAATCAAGGAAGTATTCTTTTGACTACCTGTAATAAAACAAATTCATTTTATTTTATTAAGCCTAACCAAATATTTTTTTACGCATTTAAAAACTGGATATTCTAGGTCTGATAAAAAGCCAAATACGACTAATATATGCAGCACACATACTTTCTTAATAGCTTAATTGCTCTGGAAAAATAATAACATTTTCTCTATCTCTTATCTCTTGGACATTCAACAAGATGTAAGACATATTATGAAAGTATTTTTAAGCATACAGATGTATTATTAATCGGAAAAATTTTACTACTGTCTGACCTACCTTATTATTGTTGTTAGTATTTTGATTATTTTTATTAGCTAGAGTATGTCTAAATAAAACCAAAAAATAGATGACGAAAGCTAGAAATTATCAAATTTGTAGTTATAGATTTCCACAGCTTAAATATGACTTAATTCTTTTTATTTCTTTGTATTTATTTTTATTCTTAAGTGTGTTTTTATCATCGTTTTAGCTGAATAAAAAGATGTATTTTGACTGTTGCTCATCATCATGCTTAAATTTGGATAGATGTCCAAAGACAGGAATCTTGAACAGTGTTCCAGAGCAAACTGAAAAATTATTTTGTAAAAATGACCTAGCGAAGACCTCTGATAAAAAAGATGAGTTGTTTGAACAGATGGTGAAACTGACAATGGGCATTGATTACAATCCTGCTTAAAGCATTGATAATCTTTCCTTTTCTTTATAAACATTTCTTATAACCTTGGTTTCTCCTCTTCCTTCATTAATCCTTGCTTGTCTAGTATTTTTTGTCTATTCATAGTTTTCAGATAAAAATTATGCCATATTGTAATCCCTTCCACGTTTTTTCGAAAATCATAAATATCCTGAAGCACTGGAATAATACAATGGTCATAGCACGAGTTATATCTATTGTGACAACCAATAGTTAAGAGTATAGCTACAGATAAAATGATATCCTTTTTGTTCATATTCATGTTGCATATATTATATATAACCCATAAAGATGTGTATAGAAGTAATATTAAAAATAATGCTTATTTATGCTACATACAAATGTATATATATATATATATATATATATATATATATATATATATATGGATAACATTTTCAAATTTATCATTAAAAGTTTTCAAAATCTTGCTTTAGAAATCAACCTTAAATTTTATGTTGACTTGAATTACCACGAAGAAAAAATGTTTTCGAAAGGATCCGCTGATTTGAACCAAATTATGCAGAAAAGATTTATATAATCCGTTATCCACAAATTGAATAAGTCCCTCAAACAGAAATGTACTTGAAGTACAACTAGATAGTTTTGAACTTACATCTTGAAATTTTGTTACCAAGTTTTTATACTTCTTTGAAGATGCTTTTAGTGAAAGAAATAACATAAAATAAAATTGCTTTGTAAATGCTGAAATGAATAGAATATTGGGAAATTTCTTTTCATGTTGTAAATGATTTAGTTATGCTCAGTTTTAATTAATAAAACTGAACGTGATTTTAAGAACATGGTAAGACTGTAGTTCTAATCGAAAAAACACTAATGTTAGCATTTTTATTTGATGTTTAGGCTTAGGTAGACTTTTAGGACCAAGAACGGTCAAAAAGGTTTGGCTTGTACACCTGACAATAAATTATTTGCATGGAATATAGCCCTTCTGATAGTCTTTCACTCTTTCTTAATCATTTTCTTTATGATACTATCACCACGTTTTAACTAAGGAAAACCTGGATAACAAATTACCCTATGTTTTAGGAGAATAATCAAAGCAAATATCCTTCGCGAGGTTAAACAAGTAGTTCGTCCCTTGGTGAATAAGGCGATACGTAATAATGAAGGAAACGGCACGCACTTCCTTCAATCAAAATGAAGAAGGGAAAAAAACATTTGACGTGAAATAACAAGTATTAGAAGTATTTGAGGAAATTGAATTTGTATAGAGAAGAAATAGACTTATGTTACCAAACATGAACAGAGAACGCAAGGCTAAAGAATTGATTAAGACATCAAATAAAGCTTTGTTAGTAAAATAAGAACAACATCATGAGCCATTAGTAGAGCAATTTTTTTGCAATAATGAGACCTCAGTTACCTGAAACTTGACTGTAAATCAGCTTGATTTTTCGTCAGTGACCTTGTAGGTCAGACGCTGTGCATAAAACATCTGCTAATTTATACACACCGTGACCCATCTAAGTGTCAATATTTTTGTTCTAATTTAATTAAGTTGCGTAAACATGCCTATTGACATTGAGGAGCTAGAAGAATAAATAAATTTCAGTAAAATTGATTCAAATATAGATCTGAATATGTACTATTCAAGGTTCCCTTGGTAAAGTATTTCCTCGTTATCCAACGAGTGACAAGAATTATGCATGTACTGGAAACAAGTCGACACGCACTCTGCAATGCTATCTTTTCCATTACGACCTCAAAATGCCAAAAGTATCTACGACTTCACATAGTACGATAGCATTATATATAGCAGAATTTGTAGATGAATTCCAGAAGACAGCCAAAGGGGAACTGTTCTGCAAGTTGTGTGGTACAACTGTGAGCTACGATCGGAGATCAAGCGTAATCTGTCATATGACTCATATCTTTGATTAAGAAAAATGGTTTAGGTTATTGATTACTTTACCTGTGTACTATTGGTTTTGACCAAAGATTCCATGTAGCTGTAAAAATGTAAAATGTGAAGAAACATTGTGAATTTGAAGATAATTAAGGAACATTTTGTAAAGAAAATAAATGCAACTTTATACTTTTTTATTGCAACTTTTAAATCGCCCTAGCCATTAGATGAAACAGAAATAAATGAACTGATGTATGCAACTGCTTCAGCTATAAGTAAATGCAAAGGCATCAACTTAAGAAGCAAAGAGAATCAAGGAGAAAACAACCTGCATTGAAAGAAAGCAATGGAATGGAAATTACTAGAATGAGAGGCAGTTTACCGATGGTCAGAGAGTTAACGGAAGATAATAGAAGTAGTGAAAGAAAAAGGAGAAATATCATGAGAAAATACACTATTAAGAAAGAGGAAGACACACAAAAAGAGAATGCAAAGTTAAAGCAGAAGATATAGCCAAAGACTCAAAGAATAAGAACATTTGAGAAAAAGAGCAAAGAGTTTCGAGAAAATAGAGTGTTTAAATGTAATCACAAAGTCTTCTACCAAGAACTAGAGAAAAAAACAAATGAAAGCTAATGAGCCGCCATTTTTAGACAAAATTGAAACATTTTGGAAAACAATTTTAGAAGGTGATGAACATTATGTTAAGGTAGCTAAATGGATAAAAACGCATGAAGAAATGCATGGAAATTTACCAAAACAAGAATGGAAAGATATAAGTAGAGATAAAGTTACAACAGCAGAAAGTCGAGTAACTAGAAATTCCATGGGATAGACAAATCACCAAATGTTTCAGTTGAATAATTGCGAATCCTCACACGAAAATCTAGGAAGGTCTTACAGCCAGATAATGAGAGAACAGGAAAAAGCATGATATACTTAACACAGGAATAACATAACTGCTGCCTAAAATACAAGAAACAAATAATCCAGAAATTATAGAACAATCACAAGCCTGCCAATCATATACAAAATATTAACACCGATTATAAAAGACAGAAGTTACAACCACTTCAAAAGAAAACAATTTACTACCAGCTGAACAGAAAGTATGTAGGGGAGATTCGTATGGTTGCAAAGACCAACTTCTTCTAAATGGTTCTTAAAAACTGTAAAGCTAAGAGTGAGAAGAAGTTGAGTACTGTCTGGATAGGCTACAGAATAGCTTTTGACAGTGTTTCTCATACTTAGATTATTAAAGCAATGCAAATATATAACGTTTCATCAGACCTAATCAAGTAAATCACACAGCATAAATACATGGGAAACAACAATGATACTTAGTTTCTCCTTTCATACTAACAAATCCTGTCATAATTAAAAATGGAATATTCCACGGAGACTCATTTGCTCATCTCTTGTACCCCTGGGCAATTTAATAAATAATACAGAATTGGGATTTTTAAGGAACGAATAAGTAACTTGTTCTACATGGATTATTTAATGTTATATTTTAGAACTAATAATTAATTAAAAGGACTCTTGAAAAGAGTATAAAGATATTTTGTGACAACATTAAAATTGCAATTTGGATTGGAGAAATGTACCAGAGCATTCTTATAAAGGAAAAACTGACAAATACATCAAGCGTGAGGCTAGATGCTACAACGATTATTGAAGAGCTCGAGTAAGAAGGCACGTATAAATATTTAGACATAGAGCAAGACAATGGTATCAAACACACAACAATGAAAGAAAAGGTCAGAAATGAGCACTATTGAAAAATTAAGATGATCCTGAAAAGTGAACTGAAATCATGCAGTAAAACCACTGCCATTAAGACTTTGGCAATCCTAGTGGCAACATAAATTTTCAATGTAATTAACTAGCATGTGAAATAAGTCAGAAAAATGGATCCTAAGACGAGAAAGACAATAATAATCCCCATAATGAATCACCCTAAAGTAGATGTTAAAAGTATATAACTAGCAAGGAAGTCGGAAGATTGTTGATTCAATTGGGATGTACTCACAAAACAAGCACTTTAGATTTAGAAATAAACTCGAAAGAAGTAAGAGATAAGCCAAGTATACAAACATATAAGTCCAAAAGCAGCTAATAAGTTTCAAAGGTCATTAGGATTACAAATGCGTAACAATGAAAATTATAAAAAACCATGCCAAGTACAAAGAAATTGAAATCAACGAAAGAAACAGTAAAGAATCAGATTATGGTCAACGTCTAAAGGAGATAAAAGGAGAAATCTCTTCATGAACAGTATCCACGTAAATAGTTCCAAAGCTCAGGATTGAAAGCGGAGACAGAAGGTTTAGTGATAGCTGCAGAACATCAAAGTTTTCCAACGCAATAACATCAGTACCGGACTTACACAAAAATGGAACTTAACAGATGTAGGCAATGCCTTGAATTTGATGCATATGTGCTGCACATAATATCAGGCTGTCCTGTTCTAGCAAAAAAGGATTTTTTGAAAAGACATAACGAGTAATTTACTTACATTCACTGGAATACATGTAAATACTGCCAGATTTAAGTCACATGGAAATGCTATAAACAAAAATCAGGCAAAGTTGCTAAAGGAAATGCTGTTACAGAATTGTGGGATATGTCTATTTATACAAAAAAAGAAATAATTAAAACAGGCCAGATATGTTAATCAAAAGAGTTTTTGTGGTTTAATTGACATGGCTATACCACCAGAAAGAAATGTTGCGACAAAAGAGATTGAGAAGATTACAAAATATAAAGGATCTCGAAATAGAAATCAGCATAATGTGAAACACTAAAACAAGTGTCATTCCAGTTGTAATAGGAGCTCTTGGGCTTGTTAGAAAAAGAATTAATCGATACTTAGAAAAAATAAATGGTAATACACATTTACTAAAAAGAACTCTTTCCATGGCGAAGCCCTCAGTTTGACCAGGGCATGTTAAAAGGATTGAAGTACACTTAGTTGTAAAGCGTGTTTGCACAAAAAAAGTGAAAATATTTTGTCGTTGTTTCAGGTTTAATTTTAAATAACCGTATTGAGTAATTGTAATTTTTCTTTTTTTTGTTATTTTAAATTACGTCAAGGCTATTGTTAGAGTTGGCTACTTAACCATCTATACAAATTCTACATTCTGTTTCTATACAACTATGCATTCCATACAGTCACACATTTTTGTACAAACGTCTTTACTTTTCACTTGTGCATCTGATCTTTGGAATGATAAAATTGCATGAATTAGAGAATGCTGTCAAAAAAATTAATAAACTGAATAACAAGGACGAATACTATAACTATTCAATAATTTGTTTAATAATAATATTATTTGGCCTTCTTTATCCTCTCAGAATTAATGTTTCATCTTTTTTTCTATAATATCTTATATTTTAGACAACTTACATGATTTCTGTGTGGCAATAAAATACAGTTTAAAAAAAGTAATATTCTTTACCGTCAATGCTTTTTAATTTTTACAGTCCATGTTAATTTTTTACTTTACTTTCCTCATTGTGAATTTTTAGCAAGCCTTTTCAGTTTTTTTCAAAGAGAGTATTAAAGATTTTATTAAATATAGCTCTTTTGTTTAGGGAAAATCTTTGAAGAAAAGTATTTTAGTTTTGTCGCATCATAAAACTGTGACATCATCATGATTACTGAGGAAGCGGATTATATTACTAGGTAATTGAAAAAAAAATCCTTTATTTAATAAAGTTTTTCTATTATATTATGACAGTGACGATGATAATGACGACATTGTTGATGATTATTACTGACATTGCTCCGTCGTAAATTACTTTTCATTCGTTTTGCTTTTAAATACTTAAAACCTAATCATATAAATGACACAATGTCATATAAATGACATTGTGTCATTATTAGTTAGGTTATTGTAGATAAATATATGTATATATATACATAAGTAGATAGTTAGATAGTCATTTTATTGCGATCTGCCAATGCTCTGTAGCTACCTTTGCTAAGATGCTTTTATTTTGAAACGGGTTTCCTGGGACGACAAATAAACTTTGCGAATAGTCATGCAGAACAACGCTTGGGTTGAGTCCATTTTATTGGTAACGAGGTGGTTATTTCTTGAAATTGTAGAGGAAAGGATGATACTGATGTCGAGTTAAAAAATAATCAGTATGTAGACCAAGCTCAAACTGACCCATAAAGTGGTTCGTACATAAACATTTGATTCAACCATCTCTGTCAGACAAATTCCTGCCTTGGCAATCCCCATTTACACACAGGTTAAAACTTGATGATCTTAGTATGAAAACATAGATTCAGTGCTATATCCATCCATCAACCATTAGTGCTCATGACAGTCATCCTCTATCCTGGTGGCATCAATTGATAATTCATTCATAGGAAGAAAATTCAGGCAGCACCTGTCTCAACAGTTGGTGGGGTACCAGTCAATTTAGATCCGTGGATAAAACAATTTGCTGACTAAACTACAGCGCCTTGCAGTTCACATTTGTCTGTGCAAGGGTAGAGATGAAACATTGGGAAATGGCCTCACTGTGGCATGAATGTTTTCAAGAAGCTAGGGGCTAGATCAATGTCCAAGTCGTTCTGTGATGACCTAAACGAGTGCTGGATTTTAGAATCCACATTTGATTGTGGCAATGTTGATCTCTTCTTTACCTCTGAAAACAGGGTCAAACGACTGCTTTTTACAATCCTGTAAGCCAATGTATTGGCCAGTTTGCCGGCTGTCATTTACAGTGATGCTTTACTTTCTGTAAAATATCATTGTAAACGACATAGTATGTACTAGCAAATGGATCATCGATTAAGAACAAACAACGAACATTTTGGGATATTTTAGCATTTTATCATGATAATATTTCCATTGACAAAAAATCATTACGATTCATGGAACCAATGGATTGAAGTACGTTACTTAAGCATAATTTCTTGTATTCGTAGGGTACAAAAATGGAAGAAATATTTTTATATGAAAATGGTAATCAGAAATAGAGGTCATCACTTACTTAAAGTATTTTATTGTAATTATTAAAATAACATTGTGTCATTATCAGTCTGGTTACACATGTTTTAAGTGAGCATCTAGCTTTCTTAATGGTAATGTAACATATAAATAATTTGAGGTCAGAAGAGGATCAGTATTGTTCTTAGCATGATATTTCTTCTTATTATTATTGTTAAGATTATTATGATTGAGTGGTGGAACAATACGAGAGCCTACGAGGGATTATTATTAGTATTATTATTATTGTTATTATTGTTATTATTATTCGTATCATTTCTGTTCCTTAGTTTCAAGCAATCTTGAATTGGCAATTCACTTACAGAGTATCAGGTTCTACCATCTATCTATGCCTTCAGGCTTTGATATTGTACTTTGTCTCATATGGTATGAAGAATGGCACAGATAAATAGAGCAAAATTAAGAAACATCTGTTGTATCTATTATCCGTAAAATTCACAAATTGTTGTACACATAATAAACCTTATAATTTTGCTTTTCTGATTTTGGTAAAGAGGGTTTGTAGCACTTCAATATCGTCAAGAGTTTTCATTTTTCAGAAATTTCTGCCATAATTTGCCTAGTGTACTTCAGTGTACATATTTTAAGTTCAAGTCTGTTGTTTTGCTGTTGAATAAATGGAGTGGCTTTGCAGAGGACAAGCTTAAGGGAATAACAATTTTTCTTTACCATTTTCTCTCCCTGACATCAATGAATATATCATAAAAAAATGAAGACATTTTAAACAAATTTAACTAAAAAGCTAAAAAGTTACAAAGAATACATAATACCCTGTCTTTCACTTCAAAAAGTCTTTTTTAACAGATCCAGCAACACCAAGGACTTCTTTAGACCTTCTTAATTAGTTTTACCATTAATTAGAGCTCAAAGTTAATCCTGTTAGCCATACGATTAACAAGATTAATTGTAACCAGCTTTAAATATTTTAAACATTTCACTTCAAGAACAACGAGTTCAAACTCAGCCTAAAGTTTGCTGAAGGAATTAATCGGTGGATTCAGAACAGCGTGATAGATGAAAACTGCTTGATTGTTTTTTTTTTAATTATTGTAATAAGCTTAACTATTAGGTCATTTTCATGTAAAAGGGTGTCATATGTCACTTCCTTGTATTTGAATTAAAAATAACTTATTTATGTCTTTCAAATAGTGAAATCTTTAACCATATTAAAGTGGGTGTCACAAAACACATCTGTGTCATGAATTAAAAAACACTTCATTGATTGAAAATAAGTGTTTGAAAGTGCTTCAAAGGATGTATTTTTGAGTTGCTTGTCTGCGAAAACTATTGGGATTTGGGAGATATTTTTTTGGTACATTATAATATTTACGTTGACTTAAACTAATTTTGAAGCTATTTAATTGGGGTCTTTACTTCAGAACATGTTACTACCCTGTATATAGGCCATCTGCCAAAAATATTACCTGTGTTTGCTTTATTACTATAGTGTAATCCCTTTCAGTCTTTTCTACAATTAATGTCTATCATGGGAATTGTTCTCATGGCACTTTCTGATTTGTACCAGCTCAGTTCCGTGCATCCCTTGTGACTCGTTTCTATTAGCGTCCTCACGCTTATGCAGTTACTGTCAATCAGGTATATTAGGACAACAGCACAAAAACGACTCCAGTTTGTAAATGTGCCTAAATCGAGATCCAGCCCCATTTCAACATTACCAAACTAAAAAAAAGACCTTGGGCCATGCAATGTGATACAAATATTTGTGGTTGGGAAGAGGATACAAGGGATCTTTCTTTGTAGTGGGCTGGGCACAGAGGTGAAAATAAAGGATATCAAAAGTTGACTCTGGCATCAGAAGAACCTCTTATGAATCGTTCTTCAGTTAAATTTGGCTCCAGACAACAGAATTGTTTAAAACCATAATCAAAGTGGTGTATTTTGTCAAAAAGCTAAAAAAACTTTCTCAGCAAGGTTATCCAAAAGTCGGCTCTGGTTGAGCATGTGCTAATTACGTTATTTGTAGGCAACCTCCTTGCCAATGTCGTAGGGATATCCTTTAAACATTAAATTACACAGCGAGTATTGTCAGATATGAAAGTTTTAAATACTACTAGCTACTGATCACAGGGTTTAAGTGTCAATGGACGGTTTTAGAACATTTACACTGCTGAAATATAGTGTAGCGAAATTTTTTATTCACTACTTTCTTCTGTTAGTGCGTTTTATTTTCAATAATTTAGATAATAGTAGTTTTGCTTAAAATTTCTTTTCTTAAGTATATAAGCCTAATTCTTCAAAAATTGTTAAAAATGATATTTTTATATTTCTTGTTATTATCTATAAACGGACTCTATTGATACGAACTTAAAAGTGCAGGCTATTAAAATTAAAAATATGGTGGGAGGTCCTACATGTAAGACATTTGTTAGGCATTCAGATGAATCAATTTCCTGTAAAGCAAAACTCGAGTACTATTCTAAGAAATCCATGAAAAAGCCTTTTGAGCAACAGCTCAATGTGAGATTTAATGGGATACCTTAGCTTAATTTCTTTTGCCTGAAAAGGAAGCCAGATGCTTATTTTTCATACTGGTATTTTCTCATGACCTCGACGTTTTAACAGCTATAAACATTATTTTACAAATCCTTAATTGCAAATTACAAAGGTTATTGGTTTTGCCCTCCAACCTAATGTCTTCATTTAAAAGAAAAATACCCTCATTGTAATTGCTTATTACGTTTTTTTAAAAAATAACTTTGACTTTTATGTAACTGACGCATGTAAATCTATATCTCTTTGCATACATGATCAATCAAACCTCCAAAATTTAATTTCTGAGTAAATTATTATTTGATATTCTTAATATGGTATAAAATATGTGTTATATGTTTGTAATCTTGAAAAAGCACAGTAAGACGTATACACAATAGTTGATATAGTATATTTTATAAATATTATATAACAAATTATTATCATTATCATCATCATCATCATCATTATTATTATTATCATTATTATTATTATTATTATTATTAGTAGTAGTAGTAGTAGTACCAGTAGTAGCAGCAGTAGTAGTAGTAGTAGGAAAAGTAGAAGTAGTAGTAGTAGTAGTAGCAATTTTTGAAAGACATCTAATAACCTTAATATAAAGTAAACAACATTTTAGAGTAGCTTATAATAAGGATTATAGTTCCTGATTGCATCGTTCTCCAAAATATTTTCTCCAAACTAAAGTGTAAAAGGCATGAAGTATGGTTTTTCCTTTACTTTGAAATTCAAATAGTAAAGCTTTTACTAGTTGCACTTCTGCTTTATAAGATATATTTTAAATACTTGTCATTTATATTCATAAAGCGATGTACGCTTTCTGTGCAGCAATGCCAGATTACTCTTTTTGTGATTTAGCACACACTAATTAGGTCTTGTAAAAGAAAAAATACCAAAATCCGTGTTACAAGTTACTCTTTTGTAAAGCCATCGTTATGATCAGTACATTTTTATCGTGTTTTATTAAAATTTTAGAATATTCATCTATGAAATTAAGATAGTGTGATATTCTGGGATCTCTGCTATAATAGACAGTTTTTAAAAGAGAAAAATGTCCCGGAGATTTTAAAATCAGCTAATGCAAAAACAGTAACTTTTTTTTAATGAACAGATTTTCGTAATATTAAAAATATGTAGAGAATAGCTGTATTTTGATAGCATATGCAAGGGAGAGGAAATAATCATTGTGAATTTTTTGTCTGCAGGATTTCAGAGTAAATTGCATTTTAGTACATCGACTATAACATATTAACTCCAAATTCGCTTATTGTGGAATGATCATCGGCCATGTCTTAATTCGGAGTGAAAGTTATATATAATTATATTGATGAGTATGAGCAATACAGGATAAGACAAGTGCTTTGGAAAGTATTTACAAATAATAATGAATCAATAAATAGTTGGTAAGAAACATTACAAGAATCTGGAATCAACATTGTAAATATGATACAAAGCTATGAGCGTCAATTTTTACATTATATGGTTTAAAATGTTGTAATGCTAAATCGTCTTGTTATCATACTTACTTCAAGTATTAGAGAAAAACATTGTAAAATGTAGTTACTTTGTCTGCATTTGGAAGGAATATGATGAAAAAAATCAGAAAATGGAGAACAGTAATGTGATATAAGAAAAGTAGTAAAAACAATTACCGGAGTTGCCAATTTCATAAACTGAGCATTAAGCTAAGCTTGTCGTGAGCGGTTGGTCTTTGCCATATCGTATATCCAATTTATTTCATTCTGTCAGAAAATTACTATTCTGTTGCATTGACTCTTAAACAACGACCACTATAATCCACTGAAAAAATCAAACACCTCCTCCATTTCACCAAGTAAAAAATACGTAGATTAATATATAACAACATTCAATCCCTCAGTAATTGTAAAGAAAGACGCATATTTAATATTTTTGACAAATATAAATCACCAGCCAATCTGTTTATTACTAAGATGGAGTAAGACGGAATCTTTAAGAAATATTTAAATTTTATCTCGTCAACAAGCAGTGCTGACCTTCAATCAAAGATCACTTTTTGTTCATCTATTGGAGGATGAAACAATGAAAATGTCTGTAACTGTCTTTGTTTTACTGACCAGTTGTATGATTCACAAGGCATTGTCGAAAAGTTGATTTCCTCTTACCTTGAAGAGTGAAGGTGGCAATATTTTAGAAAATGATCCTGTTATGCATTTTTAAGTATCACAATAATCTGTAAAGCCTCTATTTTAATTCAAATACCACTGTTTATAGATCCTGGTAAGAGATAAATTAGTTGAATTTAAAGTGTGGAAAATTCATAACAAAGAAATCCACCTTATTGTAAAAAATTCATGATCAATAAAAGGCATATATACAAAATTTTAAGTACTCAGGGGTTTGAAAAGCATGTACCAACCAAATTTCAGTTGGTGTTGGTGTAACAAAGCACAACTATAACAAATAGTTATGCCAATTAATAAGCATTTCAAAAAACCCTGCATATCTTTTTAAGGAAAAAATACCTGCTTATCCTTTAGAGATAAAAATCGCTCTAAAGTAAAGAATAGCTGTTTTCACTTTGTCAAAATGGATTAAATTATAACAATAACTTTTTGAATATCTGTTGTATTTAGTAAGACTTAAAATGACATTTTGAACAAATGTATTGAATCAATAGGATACATTCAGCAAGTTTTTAAACAGAAGCAAATTTTCTTTCACCCTTCCATCCTAAGCCAGACTACTGAAACAACAAGTATATAAATGGGTCCATAAAAAATCATATTTAGGTAGCAATGATAAAACATATCAATAAAGTATATTACAGAGAAAAAAACTTATATTCATATTCGAAGGTAATTTCAGCTTCTAGTTTTTGAAAAAAGTTTTGAATGAAACTGAATAAGAGTTTTCTGGCATTTATCAGTCGGATGAAAGGAAATATTAATATGGAAGTTACATGAATATACTTTACGTACAGAAAAAATGTAATAAATATATAACACTGTAAACTTTGTACTAAAGGCCTACCTCTTTCCTAAAAGAAAATAATGAACAAGAAAACATAGTTCCTTAAATATTTAGCATGAATGTAAAAAGTAGAGACGGAGATTATCACCAAATAACTATTTTGTAAATAAGGAGGAGCCGTGGCTTAATGGTTAGTGCACTGCACAGTAACCAAGAGTTCCGGGTTCGATTCCACGAGCTGTCGAGGAGTATTTAGAACTTTGCGAAAAGAAAAAGCCACTGGCTGGCGTCAGGAAGGGCATCCGGCTAAGAAATTCATCACTGTCAAATCAAAGTCCCAGTGAAGGGCACCGTCTGAGCCCCAATTCCTGGGGAATAATGACGTTAAAACTAANGTATAACGGAAAGGTGCATTGAACAGAGTTCCGGGTTCGATTCCCCGAGCTGTCGAGGAGAATTTAGAACTTTGCGAAAAGAAAAAGCCATTGGTTGGCGTCAGGAAGGGCATCCGGCTAAGAAATTCCTCACTGCCAAATCAAAGTCCCAGTGAAGGGCACCGTCTGAGCCCCAATTGCTGGGGAATAATGACGTTAAAACTAAAAAAACCAACTATTTTGTAAATACACGCCGTCTGGTATGGAGATATCTTTCAGAGGCTGTGTAAAGCAAAAGTGTTTGAGTATGCTAGTCATAATAATCAGTCAGTATGACCACTCCATGAAAAGTACGTTTTGGGATCAAAACGGCGCCTTCTTTGAGAGACATGACTGTTTAGTAACGAGAGCAATGCTTCTCATTACGTTTTTTAAACTGGGAAACTTCAGCTGTTACATACAATCTGTAGAGTAAATCTGTATGTCAGGGGTTCTTTATTTTCCAATGGTATTGTTTTTCTGTTTGAGTGATCCAGTTAAAAGTAATTTAAACCAATACTATTTAATTCTTCGATATTATAATTTTTTTCCCTATAATCAACTTTCTAATGTTAAACCAGTTTTAACAGATCTATCATTAATGTATAAAACTTAGCTTGACTTCTTTAATGGCAAAAGGAAAAAAAACCCTCCTCTTTTGGAATGCTAAATAATTAGCTGTATATTTTTATTGCTTAGTTCACCTGCCTTCATTGTCAAGATTTCCTTTGACGAAAAATATGGGCCACAGAGTAAGCTTACACAATCAATTACTTTCTTATAGTGTCATCGTGATCAAAACAGTCATAAAAAGATTCATGCTATTTTGATTTTAGCTTTAATTGCAAATAACTTTGCAACTAATAACCACATAAGATAAAAGATATTATACCTGTCTTGAATAGACACTTTTTAATCAATGGAAAAGAAACAATTATTGTGACAAAAATAGAATGGTGCCAAGACTCGTATCCTTATCTTAAGGGTGGTCGGAGAAACCTTTTTTTTTCAATATCACTTAAATAAAAAGAACTAGATTTTTAATAAGAATAAAGGCTCTATCACCAAGAAATTAATTCATTGTTTTGAAATACGATGATAACGATAGTAAGGGCATCATTGTTTAATGCACGATGTAAAAAAGGCTGGACTTAAGCGAAATAAAAATACTGAAACACACTGAGATAATCTAACTTCCCATATGTTTTGATTCAAAAAAGATATTTTTAAGTCGATAATTATTTTTTCTCCTTTCATGGAGAGAAAGACAGCTTTTCACAACATCATAGCAAAATTATATTATTATTTTGGGGCAAGGTTGCTGGAGAATAAATAAATCTGGTGAGGTAAGATCCAACAACGAACCAGATTGTTTACAGAGATATGTTCTTTGTTTATATGACAGTAACTATCTGAAAGAACAAAGTGTTAAACGTTTTGCTTAAACATTTAGGACATTTTTTCATCAGCACCTATCTGACTATTAACTTGTTGTTTTCATATTTAAATATATAACGTACATTTGACAGTCATACTATCTTGGTTCTCTGTCTCTTAGATAACTTATCCAAACGTTTCCGATTTACAAGACCAATAATTTTTGAAGCTTTAATAAAATTACATAAAATACCTTGCTACATGAGCATTCGTATTGAATTGGCCTGAGGTGCGTTCTATTGACTAATTTATGTATATTTATCAATTTATGTATGTTTATTAATTTATGTATGTTTATTAATTTATATAATTTATTTATCGATGCAGTAGGTAAATGCGGGGCAAACACATGTCGAAAGGAAGTGAGATTGATAAAATGTTACAAATTTTGTTGTTGTTGCAGGAATATGATGATAATAAGAACCGAGGTTTAAATCTATGTCTCAGGATAACAATTATTATTCAAAAAGAAAAAAAAAATTAAAATAAAAGTATCCAAAAAATGATGAGGGAAAAATAAGCTAACTTTTGATAATAATAGTGCAAGACTATTTATTCCTTAAAGTCCCAAAGCAAAACTCTTTTGATAAAAATAAAGGAAATATTTTAGCATAATTAACATTAGCATTATTAGTAGACTAAGTATTAGAGAAAACTGAAAAGTTTATAGTGTCTCGTGCTTGAAATTAAAGTCCAGTCCAATTGACAAGTACGTTTAAACGCTTTGCCAATCAAAGTCATCAAATGTTAACTCAGTTGATCCAAATTGAAAAAGAAAAACATTTTGTAGTTGGGAATAATTGTGTTAAACAATGGCCTGATAAAGATATGAAGGGATTCCAATATGTGCTACTTTTTAGACTTTGCTGTTACAGAGTTAAATACATTTAATGAAGACTAGATTTAAGTAGATATTGGTAGTTTTAGGGCTTTCGTCAGGTTATTCTTTCGATCGTTTTGTTTCAGATTTCTAAGTAGTTTTCCACATTTCGAGCACTTTTACAATATCAGATTGGTTTCCTTTAAAAATGATAATACTACTACCTCCACTACTACTTCTGCGGCTACTACATCTCCCACTACTTCTTCTACAACCACTACTACAAAAACAAATCCTACTACTCCTACTGTTAATATTATTGACAATTCTACTACTACTACTGCTACTACTACTACTACTACTACTACTACTACTACTATAACCATAATTGCTACTACTACAACAAAAACTACTACTACTATTTCTACTACTACTACTACTACTACTACTACTACTACTGANTTGAAATTAAAGTCCAGTCCAATTGACAAGTACGTTTAAACGCTTTGCCAATCAAAGTCATCAAATGTTAACTCAGTTGATCCAAATTGAAAAAGAAAAACATTTTGTAGTTGGGAATAATTGTGTTAAACAATGGCCTGATAAAGATATGAAGGGATTCCAATATGTGCTACTTTTTAGACTTTGCTGTTACAGAGTTAAATACATTTAATGAAGACTAGATTTAAGTAGATATTGGTAGTTTTAGGGCTTTCGTCAGGTTATTCTTTCGATCGTTTTGTTTCAGATTTCTAAGTAGTTTTCCACATTTCGAGCACTTTTACAATATCAGATTGGTTTCCTTTAAAAATGATAATACTACTACCTCCACTACTACTTCTGCGGCTACTACATCTCCCACTACTTCTTCTACAACCACTACTACAAAAACAAATCCTACTACTCCTACTGTTAATATTATTGACAATTCTACTACTACTACTGCTACTACTACTACTACTACTACTACTACTATAACCATAATTGCTACTACTACAACAAAAACTACTACTACTATTTCTACTACTACTACTACTACTACTACTACTACTACTACTACTACTACTACTACTACTACTACTACTACTGCTGCTTCGGAAGGTTGGTAGAGTTCGAAATTAATTACAAACAATTATATTAAAAACGCAGTGAAGCTGCTAATTTTTGCTAAAAGGGTTTTTTATATTATTTGTATATAGCCCATTATTTAAATTCAGTTTGTATATCCAATTATTCTTGTTTTTAAAATGAAATGAAATAGCATTTTTAACGGTTGTAAACGTTTCTTTTTATCCTAAATGAAATTCTGTCTGCTTTCTGATTCGTTGAAATCATTGTATGGTCTTTATGCAACAGGATGGGAGAAGTTTTGCGCAATTTATACACCCAGTAGATTACGAATAGCTTCTTGGCTTTTGTGGTACGCAGTATACAAGACAATAGGTCTCAAGTTTGCTATTCATTCAAATGCTCTCTTTATGTTTTCCTGTATATTATTATGTATTAGTATTATTCTTTTTAGTATTGCATTTTTGTATTCTTGAAATGACATTAGTAACCTTTATCCAGTTGGAAGTATAAACATTATTGTTGAAATTACTCCGTTTGATACGAAGAATAAACTTTAGACAAAACAATAAATCTTATTTAAATTTTATAGATCGGAATACGTTTTGTATTGAATGGTCTTTCTCGTGCAGTTGTCATGTCTGTCCAAGCTTAAGGGTCTAAGTTTATTACTTGATAAAACTGATACTATAATATATGGCACAGACTAAACAACAGGGGTCTGTAGTCTAATAAACTTGAAGCCTGGATAGAAATGAGGCATACAAAAATTGAATAAAACATAGATGAGTGAAAAGCATGGTTTCATATTAGTTCCGATAAAAATAATCATCTTCACTGAACTATTGAATTGAGCCGTCGGCAGAATAGCTGTCTCCAAGCAAATTCGATAGAGCATTAATAAAAGACATTTGAGCTTAGTTAATAGAAGACCAATAATTGCTGATCAGTCAATTTCATACCTAATGAAAAGTTTCTTATTTTTGTCATACAATGTGAGAACCTCTCTTGGAATTATTGAGAAGAAGTATTAAGATGAAATAGTTTATATCAATTATATTTTGTCGGTGTGTATCTATTACAACTTAAAAGTTGTACGCTACTCAGCACTGCTTGCCTTAAAATATAAAACTGGGTTTTTGCTGTCACACTTTAGTGACATCCATTATTATCATCTAATAGGGTACTTGACAACGAAGAATGAAAAGTTAAATTGCAAAATGACTTTGAAACTTTTTATAGAGTTTCAAAGTCATTTGGTCATTAGGGGAATCGAATCCAGATATTCTTGGTTACACTAGAACTGTACTGACCATTACGTCGCGTTTCCGTGAGCAAACTAGTCTTGGATAAGAACAATAAATGAAATAGTACAGATTTTCATGCAAACAATATAAAATTTTCCAAAACAACTTTTGGAGAAGTTAAAAAATCGTTTTCTGGGTGCAAAGTTTATGAACTGATATATATGCTTCAAGGCATTTTTTCGTAAAACTAAAGTCTCATTTTCATAAATATGGTCATTATTTTTCTTTTGAGTTTTATACCAAGAGCAAGGTTAGTATGTAAAGGAGATTTTTGCACTTCAAAAGTCAAAGAACATTTTTCAGAACTAATTGTAGCTTTTGAACTGCAATGCATGTTAATCTAAAAACATGATAATCTTAATGTAGATTTTGATCTTAACGTTTTATCATATTCAAAAACAAAAACTTAATAGAGTGTTTGACCCAATTGATAACAAACACCTCAAGGAATAGAGCCCATTTAAAACGAGACCTGGCTTTCACAAGAGAATAATACCTGATTGCATTAAAAAGCCCAGGTTGAGCCAGGCACTTTCAGAAGTGATACAACCTTGCAAATGTTGAAAATAATTCTAACAGAAGGCAAATTTTAGCAAATTAAAACTCGTTATTCATGGGATACGAATAAATTTTAATGCCATAAATGACTTTCAAATCTATTATCCAATTTAAATAACAACATGATTAGTATGCATATTTAATCTTTAATTTGCTGAACTGTAAGAAAAATTCCCAGAAATAGAAAAAGATTAACCTTAAAAATGAGGTTCCAACTTAAGATAGAATTCTTTTATTATTTTTTTATTTTAAATGAAAGAGAAATACAGTGGCTTTTTTTTATCGTTTAACTCTCTGCTTTTCATCAAATTAGGGGGTGTTTCAATACGAATTACCTTTTGGCAGGTCCCCTTTGCTTCACTACTCAGGCTATTTTCTTCGATTAATAATTTTATATTCTATTAAAGGTTAAATAACGTCTTTTAAAAGGTTATATAGGTCCAGTAAAGATTATAGCAGTTTCAGACAAAAGGTGTGTAACATCACGTAGCCAGAGAATTAATTATGAGGAACTAGAATTGATGCTTCTATACTGAAGTTTCAAGTCTTTTCTGTTTGTTTATAGGTTGAAAAAAAGTACCAATAATTTTTACCAAAATAGTTGTCTTCGAACAATACAATATTAACTATCCTCAGCTGACACTGGTTACTTGGAATTAAATTCTGCAATCACAACTATTCATCTATTATTATTTTTTCAGTTCTTTCTAGAGTTCGCTGAAATACTAGACCATTTTAAAGCACTTGCTTTTATCTGCCCTGCAATAAATTATTTTCTTCAGACAGGATTTAAAAAGACCATTCAAGAAAACATTTTATATAGCTAGACAGTTACAAAACGTTTGTGTTGAATCACCACCTTTTTATTCTTTGGTTTTAACGTCATTCCCCCCCTGTAACTTTCTTTCTTGACAGTGAGGAATTTCTTGGCTGCATGTCCTTCCTGACGCCAAACAATAGCTTTCTCTTTTGTTTGAGGAGCCGTGGCTTAATGGTCAATGCACCGTAACCAACAGGTTCCGGCTTCAATTCCCCGAGCAGGCAAAAGTAATTTGGAACTTTACAAACTTACAAATTATTATCATGTCATTTGGCGCCATTGCTTTCCTGCCCAGGGCATTACAGAAAATATAACCTAAAAACTTGAGTTCTTTACAATATATAAATACAATAAAATGAATAAATAAAAATAACTAGTATTAATAACTTTCAATAATAAACGCTAATTAACACCATATTGAAAGACATACTCTAACATTTGAACTTGTAAATCCAGCTTTTTGGACAAGTTAACGTTGGGTACTTTGTAAATCCTATTTGTAGGCACTCTAAATGAAATTGTTTCCAAGATAGATAACAAAAAATCCTGTTTTGGTATAATAAGTAATAATTTTAATGCACAGCTTCTTTTGTGGGTTATTTTCATATTGTCCAAAAACAACATGCTAAAAAATAACTTTTTACAACTTTATTTAGACTAACTATAAGTCCACAATACACACACTTTAAAGCCAAAATACTAAACGTAATGGAAAAGTAAAAAGTCTTGATTTTATGAACTCAGTAGAAGCCATAGGTATAGGAGTCTTATCCTTTATTTTTTTTTTCAGTTCTGTCTGAACGATACCTCATCCCCAACTCCCATCGCCATTCCCTTAAGAAAGATAATGTCAACATCTATGAACTGTTGCTTGAAGAAAAAAAAGCTCATTTGCAAGCTACTTTAAAAGGATTTTCCTATCTCCTTTATTGGTAAATGCAAACAGTCCTTGTGTTAAACAGAAATGGAGTCCAAAAGAGCTGTTTCAAAAGGTTACACTAAGAAATATGAAATAACGGGGCACTAATGAACATAAAATCATAACTTTAATTTAAAATAATATATATACTGAAAAGAAAAACCAATTGAAAACTAAAAAATAACAATAAGAAATTATTACCTGTGGTACAGCAATAACATTAGTAGTATATCTTATATTTTCAGCACTAAAGCAAAAAAATAAAACAAACACAAGATAGCCAAGGTGCTACTCTAACTGTTTCTGTCAGCATAGAAATTCATACTGAAATAAGTAGCCTAACGGTGGAAAAATATCTCTGTTATATCCATTTACCAAAAACCCTTACATAAAATAGAGACTTAAAGACTATAGTTATTAATATGTCTATCTGTTTTATCTCAGAGCAGTTTAAAGGTCAATGCCAAAAGTTTTGTCTTCATAGAGTAAGAGATATACTTCAAGATCCTATATGCAAAACTGTGTGACTCATGATAAACATTCCAAGAGACAGAAGCCATCAGCTATTATCTGCAAGCTGCTTCACTCAAAGGATTAAAAGTACAACGAAAGAACTTCACTCACTGCTGTTTTTCTCCAGATTAATTCGTATGGTCAAAAATATTATCCTTCTGTCAACTATATTGAGCAGAAAATGAAAAATCAACAGGGAGCCATCAGCTGGTTTGCTAAGGAATCACAGTTGTATACCACATTTTTCGTATCGTGTAAGAGAAGTTATCCACTCCTTCTCAATTAAAGCAGAAATCAGGCACATTAAACAGCAAAAATCAGGCAAATTAAACAGTAAAACATATTTTGTGGCCTGTAACATTACGGAGCAACTAGTCTGATTTGCAGTTAAATATAATTAAATAAGTAAGCCAAGTATATATATACATTTCCGTTTTCAGAACATTCAATTGCACTCACATTTATTCATATATATATATATATATATATATATATGTATATATATGATCGCAGCAACGTTCAGCTTAGAGCTCAGTAAAATTAATTGCCAATAATAAAAAGTGTTTATTTTTTAAATGATTAAGTTAATGAAAGTGTTTTTTAACAAAAATAAACAAAATGTATGTACTATTATTCTTAATTGGAGGTCTTTTCTTGAAAAAAAAGGCGCAGAAATTCTGAAACGGAGCAGAACGAACAGACGTCTTCTTGCATTTGTGATAAGTTTAGCATCGATTATTATCTTAGATCAACAAATATTTAACTGAGTTAAACAGACATGGCAACTAAGATTAATTAAACAGTACAATATTTAGTCCAAACGTTATCGATTATATTTTAGAAGCATATTCATGATAAATGATTACCCACTGAAGATGGTAGATTGCCAAGTTAATGTAAAAAATAGAAAAAAAAGAGAACAAAATAAAAAAATGAAAATAAAGAGATCACAACGCAAATCTCCACCAAGTAGCTTTAATGGTTGCTTAATACTGTAATCCTGCATTTTTAGACGAGAATATAAGTTCTTAAAGGAGATAATAATATTAATAAATTGCTACTGGATTCTTTTACTTTTTTTAAATGTCAAAAGTTTATGAAAGGATTAAAATTTATTGAAACCTAGTGTTTCTTTCGATAGTGTTTTTAAAAACACAGAGACATCTTTTGAAAAAAAGACACTACTCGGATTTAAAAAAAGGTTTTCCCTTTAACGAAAGCTCAGAATTTTCTGAAAAGATAAGGAAGTACTTTTCTGTATCTGGATAACATGATCAGTTTTACAAATGTTCAAACTGGTCCATGTTCATTAATCTCTTCCTCTCAAACATGATGATACTTGATAGATTTCTCAAAGTTCATAATCTTTGTTGATTTTAGGTAGTTTTGTAAGGAAATGCAATTTGTTGTACCAACTAAAACAGCTACATCTCATAATAATGCAATGATAAAATACAAGACAAAGTCAATAAACACAAATATTAACGATATATTTTATAACAATATTGATCTAAATAGTTAATACCTGTCTACCGAGAAGTCATTTGATCAAACAAACCAGATTAAAAATGATTGGTAAATGAAATCTCCAAATAAACAGCTATATCTGTGCTATCCTACTATACTACATCCTGACACAAGTTTGACAAATTCATATTGATGATATTTATAGTATTTTGTAATGAATTTCTCTGTTTATCGAACGCTTCCCGTAGATTGTTTACATTCCTCCAGAATATTGTCTGAGACTTCCTAAGTACAATGAAAATTAATTCTTGATTACTATGAACACTATTGAGCTAACTTTTTTTATTCTTATATTTGGTTAGATGTCCTACTTTAACTGGATTATATTTTTCATTAGACTTTCGATCAAGCTAATACGACATGTATTTGCTTTATTTTAATATCATACCATCAGAAAACTCCTATTTTTAGTTAAATTTTAGCTACTTAATCTGTTTGCTGACAGAAGATAATTTGGCAGGAAAAATAAGACTTGCCAAGTAATTGTGGCCTGAAATCCTATAAATTTCTTAATGAATTTTAAATATTAATAGAATTTGACCCTAAGATAACTTAAAACTATAATTTAGAATTTTGTCTTTAGTATCTTTATTACTGTCTATATAATATTATTTTCGCAATATCGTCTTCTGGATACGTATAGTTGTGGGTTTGTGAAATAAACTTAAAACATAAAAAATGTTTGAAAGAATGACTCTGAAACATGAATAAAAAAGAAGTGATGGGGTGAGCTCTGGATATTATCACTTAGTGTATTGAAGTAAGCTGCTGTTTAAAACAGAAGCATTGTAACAAGAATTAGTTACATGACTAGATAACAAAGACAGTTGACATAATAAATCATTCTGAAGTAAAGAATAGGAAATACCATCCCAAGATAATGTTTTCAAATTTTAATATTTAGAAGGAAATTTTCAAACGCATTTTGGAAAAGATACTTAATGGAGAAAGAACCCCAAAGTAAATGTTTTAAAATAGTTCTGATAACATTTTCTAGGGTGTATTATTCTATTATATTTGACCATTTAGTATTAATCCGTCAGACACTTATCTATCATCCTTTGCATTTTTGGTAAATCTTACGTCTATGGCTTACAATACAATTCAGTAGATTAGTAATGGAATAAAAGTTCTCTGGGCAGAAAATATTAAAATATGTTACTAACTTTACTGGAAAGATCCTTGTCAAATAAAAATAGCCTGATTGTGATTGATTTAACAATAAGTTTTAGACTGAGGTTTTTATTATCATGTTAATTTAGAAAAATAGTGGTTTTTACCAGGAATAAAGTTCTCTGAAAAAGTTCTCTTTTGAAACATTACAAAGATGCTTGTGTCTAAACTTTTCAAGTGAAAAGGTCGCTTGGGTAGGCATTCACTTTATCTTAAGATATATTTTTTGAGATACGTTTTCATAGGTAAAACTGATCTACGAGTACTGGTAAAACTGTTAAAATTGGTAAAACTGGTAAAACTGATCTTTGAGTGCTGGTAAAACTGGTAAAAGTAATCTCCGAGTACTGGTGATACTGTTAAAATTGGTAAAACTGATAAAACTGATCTTCGAGTACTGGTAAAACTGTTAAAATTGGTAAAACTGGTAAAACTGATCTTCGAGTACTGATAAAACTGTTAAAATTGGTAAAACTGATAAAACTGATCTTCGAGTACTGGTAAAACTGTTAAAATTGGTAAAACTGGTAAAACTGGTAAAACTGGTAAAACTGTTAAAATTAGTAAAACTGGTAAAACTGGTAAAACTGTTAAAATTAGTAAAACTGGTAAAACTGCTAAAACTGTTAAAATTAGTAAAACTGGTAAAACTGGTAAAACTGGTAAAACCGATCTTCGAATACGAACTTTTTTAGGTTCATTTATACAAGTCACGGGTATTGTGTACGTAGAGTATACTAATCAAGGCAAGTTCAGTGTAAATACTGTTACACGTTTTAGTCTACCATATATATAAATACCTAATAATAAACGTTGCTATAAACTTATGACAATATTCTTTGAAGTAATGACGGTTATTAATATTAAAAAAAGGCTTTGGTTTATTTATTCTTTACTCTTTAGAAAAAGGGAGACATACAATATGTATCAAAATATTTTATTCTTTAACTGATGAATATGGAAGCTGAAAGGTAGGGTGGAGATTGATTTGTTACTGTTAATTAGATTGTGAAATATATATATATAT
>RDPX01000043.1:3170834-3196419 GCA_003991215.1 Morbakka virulenta | reverse complement strand
GTAAAACTGTTAAAATTAGTAAAACTGGTAAAACTGCTAAAACTGTTAAAATTAGTAAAACTGGTAAAACTGGTAAAACTGGTAAAACCGATCTTCGAATACGAACTTTTTTAGGTTCATTTATACAAGTCACGGGTATTGTGTACGTAGAGTATACTAATCAAGGCAAGTTCAGTGTAAATACTGTTACACGTTTTAGTCTACCATATATATAAATACCTAATAATAAACGTTGCTATAAACTTATGACAATATTCTTTGAAGTAATGACGGTTATTAATATTAAAAAAAGGCTTTGGTTTATTTATTCTTTACTCTTTAGAAAAAGGGAGACATACAATATGTATCAAAATATTTTATTCTTTAACTGATGAATATGGAAGCTGAAAGGTAGGGTGGAGATTGATTTGTTACTGTTAATTAGATTGTGAAATATATATATATATATATTTATATATATATGTATATATATATGTATATATATGTATATATATATATTTATATATATATATGTATATATATATATGTATATATATGTATATATATATATTTATATATATGTATATATATGTATATATGTATATATATGTATATATGTATATATATGTATATATGTATATATATCACATCGTCAATTATATTATTAAAAGCATTTGTAGGGATATTTCACAAGAAAATGCATGACGTAGTGTAACAAAGTAAATATGATTATTTTGAATATGAGAATTATTTTGTATGATGAAGAAGGTTGTAGAAAACAAACTGTTTTCCTAAAGATTGTAGCTGTTGAGTATTTTTGATAATTTAATATTTCAAAATTGCCGTATTTTAAATCATCGCTGCATGCAGACCAAATGAAAACTTTCAGGATTTATTGGAAATATAAAAAAATTAAAAATAAACTGACTTGCAATCGTTGTACTGTATTACAACCAAATTTTTCTTATTCTGGGCTGGGATCCTGTCTTAAAATTTTGAAATAAAAAACAAAGTTTTCGAATTTAACAAGACCCAAACTTTTTATCCTTCCTATCAGCAGTCGATCATATTTCAGCTTGTGATTTAGCTGTCAATTCAGATTTGTTTTTAACCAATGGGAAGAATTGAGAGAACGAAGGAAGAACAGTATTTACTCATTAAAAAGCCAAAAAGAGATAAACTAGTACTACTGTAGAATAGCAAAGTGAAAAATATGCTTGCAAACAATTGGATTCGTCCGGGAACCTATCGCTATCATAGTTCTACCAACTGAGGTATCAGCACCTGTGCTTCATCTCTTGAATGCGCCGAAATCATGAAATCGGGTTTTTTAACTAAAAACAGGTTAAATTCAAAGAGGGAGGAAACAAAATTTGGTCTCCTTTTATAAAAAATGTAAAACAAGTTTAATCTGTTTAACTTTTTGTCTCTTTGTTAAGTTGCAGGTTTATTACAATGAATACGATTTTGAAATCGATATTGTTTACCTCTGAATATATATATATATATATATATATATATATATATATATATATATATATATTGATGCTTAAAAGACATGCTTAAAAATATGTTTGCCTACAAGGAGAAAGAAAACAAATAACTAAGAAGCCTGATAGTCGCCAGCTTGGTTGTCTCTATGTTGTAGCAGAAAAACACGATTTTTATAACTCACTCGTTACAGGTACTGTGATGTTTGACACTGTGGAGAAAATAATTTTTTTCAAATGATTTAACCTATTCAATATCCGTTGTTATTGAGTTTGATTTTTTAAAATCATTTTCTCTGTGCTATCTGACGAAATTCAAACACAGAGAATTATGACAGAGGACATCGGAAAATACAAAAAAACTTCATGGTATCAATGTGGTTTGGAATCACTTATCTCAGCACATGTTCCATGAAATTCATACTATTAAAAAAAGACTCAAAATTTGCTATATTATAGAGGAAAGACAGGTTATAAGAACACGATCAGGTTTTTATAGTAACGCTGTGACTGACTAATAATTGTTGTCAAAATAGAAGAGCATAAAATTGCTCACAAAGATTATAAAGTGACTTTTTCATCATTTTCTCTGTGATGTCTGATGAAATTCAAGCAAACAGAATAAGGACAGAGAAGAAAGAAAAATACAAAACAGTTTCATGGTTTGGATGTACTTTCCTCAGCAGACTTTCTATAAAATTCCTATTTTTAAAGTAATACACAAAATTTGCTATGCTCCAAAAATCATGCAAACGACCTCTTGCAACCATCGTGGAAAATTTTAATTGCACATACCTTTATTTGGGTACACTACCAAAAACCAAACGATTCCATTTTGATGCTCTTTCTGTCTTTTAAACTGACTCTAAAAGTTTAAAATTGCAACTAGTACTCAATATTGTTGCAAAAATTGAGTAATTCCATTATATTAACTCCAAAATTTACTTTTTCGAAAAATAAAGAAGTAGAGTTTTTACTGTCATAAGACTGTCATAATTCAAAACTTTCCTACGAGTCTAATCTCGCTAAGTATTCTGTTATCTGCAATGAACCTTATATAACAACTAGTTTTCTTTAAAAACATAAAAAAACAAGTTTTTCTTCATGTATTTTCATGTATAAATTCTTTGATAAATCTCATACCCCATTTTTATATAAATTTTAAATTCTAAATTATCTGTTTATTAATGTTCTATAAAGGGTTTGAAGTGCGGTGATAACCGCTTGATATTAAATCTATCAGCAATCTGAATTAATAATAATTTCAATAACTTGAAGCTAAACTATTGAATTCCTTGATAGTCAGACTATGAAATGTTTCTTACAACTACTTTTTCAGAAAAGATATTAAGCCAAATTTGTATTAATGTTGTGAATATCAGAATACGTTATCATTAAAAATGAAACCTATTGAAAATTCAAAAAGAAAAATTAAAGACTGTACAAAATTAATAAAATTCAAATTCAAATTAGTATTTCGAATGTAAAACACATATCCTTAACAACGTACAGGTTTTCTTCTCATTAATTTACTTACTAAGATACTTCTTCTTACGTAATTTAGTTTTTACCTGGATTTTTGTTTATGTTGTTTTTTTTCATCATTTTTACTTTTAAATGTATTTTTAGTGTTCCGAAAACTAAAGAAGGTACACTTTATTGAAAAAGTTATTTAAGTAAATTATCCACCTATCTATCCATATTATCAATCCTCCTATCTATTCCGCTATCCATCCATCCATCTATCTATCTATCTATCCATCGATCTATCTATCTATCTATCTATCTATCTATCTATCTATCTATCTATCTATCTATCTTTCTATCTTTCTATCTATCTATCTATCTATCTATCTATCTATCTATCTATCTATCTATCTATCTATCTATCTTTCTATCNATCTATCTATCTATCTACTTATCCATCTATCTAGCTAACTAACTAACTAACTATCTATCTATCTATCTATTTATCTATCTATCAATCAATCTATCTATCTATCTATCGATCCATCCGTCCATCCATCTATCTATCTATCTATCTATCTATCTATCTATCTATCTATCTATCTATCTATCTATCTATCTATCTATCTATCTATCCATCTATCTAGAACTTGAATTGTAGAAAGATTCACCAAAAAGGAAAGATGTGTTTTTACGATATTGTGTAGCTTGCTTATGGTGAGAGTTAAAAAACATTAGAAAAGTGATCCAAATAAAGTAAATTTTTTAAATAATAAATATATCTTCTGAAGATTGTAATTTTTTTGAAAAATGCAAAATTTGAATATAGACTTCAAAATTTTGAATAGCAGATTTTTGTACCCAGGGGGCAATTATTCAGGTTTGCCCCTGAGGACATTTTTTTTAGTACGAGGAAAAAAATTTGATTCATTAAAAAGGAAAATTACAATCTTCCACAATTAATATTTTGAATTCTAAGGTCATCTCTTAATTCTTGGCCTTACCTTTTTTCCTGTCTGGTTTTGCTTCTTAAATATTAAAAGAGTATGTTTTGCCATATTTTGATTAAATACTTGATGAACATAAATAAACTCTGAATAATTTACACTGTATATACTTTGAAGGAGAAGACAATTGTCTTTTAATTGAAAGAATCTGAGAATTTATTTTAAAGATGAGGCAGCCTTTTTAAATCAATATGATCAGCAAGAGGTAAATGACAGTGATAAGTTTCTTTATGTACTTTTGAAAATTAAGATAAAAACATTTGGATGTATTTAGTCTTCTATTTCAATCACTTTAATTTCTGTTTCCAAAATGCCACTTCTCTTATGGTTAGCAGAATTTCACAGTCAGTGTTATCTTCTTTTCAAAATTACTTCAAAATATACATCCAAGGAAAGGATTCGAGTTGAAAAGTGTTTTTTATCGAAATTCATTCCAGCTGAATGAAATATATTTCACGTTTTTCTAAAACAAGGTAAAAGTCTTTTAGGGAAGAAGATAATTGAAGCAAGTACTGTAGTCTTTCCATATTTTTAATTTCTAAACATGTCAATTTTTTTAAACAGAGTTGTGTGTATGTGTGTATGTGTGTATGTGTGTGTTGTAAAGCATCTTGTTTTACAATAGTTTCATACAATTGTTTTAATGCTTTTAAAATAACATTACTTATTAGGACAATATAAATATCTAAATAATCAATATTTATTTCAATCAAACATTTTTGCCGCAGTTTTTTTATAAATAAATCCTTTTATGGTCACTAAATGATACAAAAGTAAAAATATTCTATTTGCTTTGTACAATATCTTTAGATTAGATACATTGGATGCACTGCTAAATATGGAAAAGGATTTATTTTATAGCATTTCCACACTTTAACAAGGAGGTATATAGGTTTTTCGATCTGATCCAATAAGAACTCGCATTCCATTCAAAAACATTACTGGCAGCTTAGGTAGTGTCATAGATGTTAATGATATTCTAGAAGGAACAAAATCTGCTACATAGGTGTCTTTCCCTCAAAGATTAGAAAACAAGTACTTATTCTCTCAAAAGGAATCTCTAATACAATCAGTAATGATAGGGCAAAATTGTCTTGAATTATCCTAAGTTAGTGATAAAGGAAAACGATTTGTATTTGTATATAAGATACCAGCATACCTTACATGTGGTCCAACAAAACTGTTAGTAAGGATAACTAACATTGTGCAGGGATAATGCCCATTTTTAAAAATATAAATCCTTTACATTATACTCCGTCAAACGCTTTGGAGATCATCTGACGGGGAAAATTTGTAATGTATAAAAGAGCGGCTTCTCGTCAAACTATTTGAAAACNATAATCAATATTTATTTCAATCAAACATTTTTGCCGCAGTTTTTTTATAAATAAATCCTTTTATGGTCACTAAATGATACAAAAGTAAAAATATTCTATTTGCTTTGTACAATATCTTTAGATTAGATACATTGGATGCACTGCTAAATATGGAAAAGGATTTATTTTATAGCATTTCCACACTTTAACAAGGAGGTATATAGGTTTTTCGATCTGATCCAATAAGAACTCGCATTCCATTCAAAAACATTACTGGCAGCTTAGGTAGTGTCATAGATGTTAATGATATTCTAGAAGGAACAAAATCTGCTACATAGGTGTCTTTCCCTCAAAGATTAGAAAACAAGTACTTATTCTCTCAAAAGGAATCTCTAATACAATCAGTAATGATAGGGCAAAATTGTCTTGAATTATCCTAAGTTAGTGATAAAGGAAAACGATTTGTATTTGTATATAAGATACCAGCATACCTTACATGTGGTCCAACAAAACTGTTAGTAAGGATAACTAACATTGTGCAGGGATAATGCCCATTTTTAAAAATATAAATCCTTTACATTATACTCCGTCAAACGCTTTGGAGATCATCTGACGGGGAAAATTTGTAATGTATAAAAGAGCGGCTTCTCGTCAAAATATTTGAAAACGTGTAATAGACAACATTACAGAAATGCAAGAATCAATTTTTTTCGAAATCAAATCGGACAAGAGTGAAAAAGATTGTCCCGCTCAATGTAGCTATAGAATATCATTTTTGTACTATTAAATAGCATGTATGCATTTTTCAAAGCTTTTGGACAATGGTGTTAAAGCAATTATCAATACATAGTATTTTACTATTAATTTTTGTTATTTTTCATAAAGGGAGCTAATTTTCCTTCCTTTTCAACAAAGGGAATAGGATGCAGCATCTTGAAAACAATGAAAAATTCCCGTGAGAAAGTTAAATAATGACATCAAAAGAAACACTTCCGTCTGACCATGGACGTCATTCACATCCAGTGATGTAGAAAGAAAAAATTAAGAGTTCGTCTTTACCCCTGGCATAGAAGTTTGAAAACGCTATATTTCAACTTATATCGTCAGTAGCCCCGTCTGTTTGACTGTTTGATCCACTTTGCCTCGAATGGTTTCTTTGTAAGTAGGTCAAATAAAGCACTTTTAAGTCAGTTTTGGTATATATTAGCTGCTGAGAATATTTAAGGTGTAATAAAGGAAGCCTGCAAGAGTTGATGCAAAATTGTATAAAAGGGAAAAGCATATCTACAAAAAATACTAAGTTTGGAAATATATGAGTAGGCTCATCAAAAACCTGGTAAAAATTACAGTGGCAGTTTAATTGATCTCAGTGACAAACATATTCGTAAGATTCTCCACCCATAATTCGAAAAATTTGGCATTGAATTCTCCTACAAAAAAGCCAATGAAGGAGAAAAATTGTCTTCAGCTTCTGATTAAAAAGATGAAAACTATACAAACCTCTAACTGAGAAAGCAGTATAGCGCAGTAAGACAAAAGAACCTCCTGTCAGTGGAAACCTTAAACTTAATACATCCATCCAATTGAATAATATCGGTTTTCCGGGCTATGCACTGGTAGTCTTTAAAGTTTGTGCATGCTACTATTTTTGCCTCTTTCGTAGCGTAGTTAAAGAGTATTATATTGTATGACTCTAAACATTTATGTACTGTGAGAAACACAGTAATCTGGGTAGTTTTAGAAACTTTTTCAACTGAAATTTGTTAATTTTCCAACTAAGGTTCATTTGTTCTCCTTCCCTAGAGTTAACCTGAACATCCCCAAATGACATAATAAGAAATAAAACACCGGACAATATTAAGAGCAAAAGGCAAATTACACAGTTCAAAAGATCATAAAAGTGTAATCTCTGAAGTATGCATATTTCAAAAAGCAGTAATGCTTAAGATGGGATTGGGAAAAAATTAAACTTTTGGCTCCAAAAATATCTATATGTCTTTTCCTGTTCGTTTCTTATTATGTGACTATTCCCATTTTGTAGTATATTAGCAAATGAACTTTACAATTACGTTATAAGTAGCAATAAAGAGACTTTAATCAACAAAAGAATATATGTATATATATGTATAAATATATATATATATATATATATCTATGCGATATTATTATTTGACTATACCCATTGTGTAGTATATTAACTAGTCAGTTTTACAATTACTTTGGGGTAAGAAAATAAAATATTTAAACATGTCTAGTCCTATTTTATAATATCACGTGTCTAAATCTATTGGATAGTATATGAACTATTGGCTTCAAAGTTTATTTAGCTCTAGCGAGGAAAGAAGCAATAAATATAAAAGTGGCTTGTTTAGCCTTGGGAAAAAATATTAAAAGTTTATGGAGTGGCAGCTTTGAAACAACTTTTTGGAACCCTGTGGAAAAATATCTATCCAGCTTAGAGTTTGTCTACATATATAGGGAAAACAATGTATTATTGATAAGAGATTCCTGATAAACAAGCATTTTAAAACATTTTCTTCCAACGATATAGTGATTTTGAAATATTATTTTCTCTCCATTTCCCATGCATTCATTTGGAAGACATAAACATTAATTGAGGGCAATACTTTTTCTAGGTCACCATATTTTGCACTAGCCTATAAAAAAGTTCGTATAACATTTTTTGGGAGGTAAAACATAAAAAGACTCCTGATTTCATAACTAATAAATAATATAATACTGTTTGTTGGCTTTATAAAGTAAAAAACATAGTATTGCTTTATAGTTTATTTCCAGCTTTATTTTTAAAGGGCTAATCAATACTGTGTGTATGCAAATATACTGATTCAATATTTTTATTAACAATCTGGAGAACATGTTTAGCGGATGAAATACTTAGCTCTGATAATAATATAGTAATAAGAAAAACATAGTTTAAATTATATTATAATCACCAATATACCTAAACGAATACTGAAAAAATATCGTTTGTTCTAAAATGACTTTATACGACTTCCGTCATATGATTTGACACGAAAAAGCTGAAGAGTATGTAAAATGTCTCCCACCCTCCCCCAACAAAATAATGTCTAAAAGTAAATTCTATTTATGTATTCTACCGAGTTTGTATTTAGTACGAGAGGCATAAATTTGTTGCCATTGTATTTTTGAAATGTAATTTGAATGACACGTGAAAAATAACATGATGATACCACCACATTAGAAGGTCAGCTGAACAAAAATAAAGTGTTTTTGTAGGCTTTAATTTAATGAATTTTCATTAGCATTTTATAGAACACTTACATGCAAAATATACATAGTAGAAAAAATTAATTGTTATGCACAATACTACAAGACTATTTTGTAAATTGTTTTCAGTAGTAAATAGCTTATTTCATAAATAGCTTAGCATGAATTCTCTTTTACATTCAAGTTAATTTCAATATTTTTTAAAACAAGTCTTAACTCTCGTTTAGAAGACCAATCTGCATTTTAACATCAAACAAAAATTTTCAAAGGACTTTCGTTAAAGAGATTAGCCACGATGTATTTTAATATCTAATATATATATTTGGATTATTTTAATAGTACTTCGTATTTGTGAAAGCCTTATTTTGAATTACAATATAAAAAAGACAGTCAAAAATTTAATATTTGTTAAATTAAATTCAAAAGGGTAATTTTTTTATACACTCACCTTCATTATCCAATATTCTTGTGATTAAAATACTAATTTTAAATCCTTTGATTTCGAACTCTATACCATATAGCTTGATAGTTAGGTCAATATTAAGATAATTATTCTGCCTTAAAATCACAATAAGTTACGTTTTAATTCAGTTTAGTCCCATTACTGTGAAAAACATGGTTTGGTTATTAAAGGATGGTTGATGAATGCACATGAAGAAAAAACTTTGAAAGCTGAGACTTTATTTGCCAAACACCTAAGTCATCCACTGCATTTTAAGCTATTAATTTTTCATAAGGCTTTGCTTCCATTTAAAGCAAAGACTATTTCGTTACCTCATAAACAGTGTATAAGTAAACAAATTACTTAATTACAAGGCCTAAAACGCCTGGGAAAACATATTTTAGACACCTTAATTAATCTTCCTATTGGTTATGTCATTGCAAAATGTCATTATTGTTAAGCAACAGGTGAACAAGTTGGATTTATATAACATTGCATCTTAATTATTTTTATCTTCATTGGAGTCGTCTTTACATAATCTATTTCTGATAATCGATAAAACATTACAAGGAAATGGTTTTAAATCTAATATAAATCCCTTCAGTGATTTGAGAAGATAAAGGCAATTATCTACTTTTGTTATTCTTACTGGGCACTGTCAATTAACTGACAAAGTAAAGACAAGCGGAAAGATCAAAATAAACTTTATTTTTAGTTTAAAAAACGACTGCCATTACTGAAATAAAATATAGTCTTTAATGAGTTTACGTTTTGTTAATCCAAAAATAGGTATATTTTAGGTAGGCAGCAGCGACAAGGTGAAATTTTTGTTTATTTGTGAAACAACAAGAGGAAATTGCCTTATATCCAGTATAATAAGTCTCATGAATCTTTCTGTACTCAAGTTAAAATTATTTTTTAGAGTTTTTAAAAATTTCTGGTATCATTTAGACTGAAAAGATTCATTTCAATTCTAACTCCTGTCATTAGAGGGAGGCATTGCTAAAAAACAAGCTAAAATATGCAAGCTAGCTCTATTGACAACTTTGGGTAACTAATATTGCATTTCCCCCATTTAACAAGTGGGACGTTTGTCAGTTAGGGAACAATAATTAGTGAAATGGAATGGATTCTTTTCCTCTTCGAAACTCTAATCTATTAATGCGTGGAACAAATTGTAGTTATTTCTAAAACCACTATCTTCAATCAGCAATATTTGATTGTAGTTATATCTAAAACCACTATCTTCAATCAACAACATTTGATTTTAGTTATATCTAAAACTACTATCTTCAATCAGCAATATTTGATCTCTCCAGATTATTCTCTCTGTGTGTCTGTGTGTCTGTCTGTCTCTAAAGTTCTTTATGTTAGGAGTATGAAATTTGATTGTTTATGTGGTCATCTGTTGATGAATTAATTGCACCTGCTCTGAATGAATCCTGTGTACAATTTTAGAAGTTTCCACCCTATTAGACATTATTTTGTGTCATGAAACCCATTTCAGGCTTATAAGCTTCAATATCATCAAACATTACGAAGCTTACGCTCACGTGATATTTCCAATAAAATGATTACTTGAAATAGCTTGTTCTACACCAGCGTTAAGAAATACTTTAGGACCTTTGCTGATATGGTAACACTGTCTAGTTTTCAGGGATTTTTAATTTCGCTAGTTGAGAAACTACTAATAAACGTCATGACTAAGAGCTGACATGGAAGTGGTAAATTTTCAATGGTATTGATTTAACCGTTAAATCATTATTCAAACAATTCTAAGGATAAGGGAAAGCTATAGTATTACCTTTGAACCTTTTTATTCAATATTTGTTATATCGCTATGTAACAAATGCAATTCTGAAGAGCTGTGTCATTCATTGGGCTGTCAAGTTATTAAGCTTACCTAACAATAATTAATGTAAGAAATGCAAAATGCCCCTGATCTTAAAAATCCATTAGTTGATGTAATATGTTGCTATCGTTTCATTCCTTGATTTGTTTTTCCTGCATTTTTAATTACATTTTTAAGGAATTAACATTTCTGTTCTAATAAAATTGTGGTAAAGCTATTAAAATTTATTTGACAATTATAACTAGAATAAACATGCTAAACTTAAACGATCAAAAGAGAGTGAGATACTGAGGAGCCAAAAAAGCTGATTCAAAACGAAGACAAAACTAAGGTTGTTTCAAGCAATATCATAGCAAAGGACCATCACAGTAGGTATAAAAAATATATAATATATAATATATAATATATAATATATCATATATAATATATAATATATAATATATAATATATAATATATAATATATAATATATAATATATAATATATAATATATAATATATAATATATAATATATAATATATAATATATAATATATAATATATAATATATAATATATAATATATAATATATAATATATAATATATAATATATAATATATAATATATAATATATAATATATAATATATAATATATAATATATAATATATAATATATAATATATAATATATAATGTATAATATATAATATATAATATATAATATATAATCCCCCGAAACATTGATAATTACAATATACTCTTTGACAGAGTTGCTCAAGGGGTTTCTAATGAGATCATGGCAATAAGAACAAGACTAATTCAATTGATGGTTGAAAAACCCCAAATGAGGTTACAATTTCTAAAGTCATGTGACAGAAACGAAGTAAAAAGAATAGCTATTGAATACTATTGAATTCATCAGGAGGAAAGATTCGTCTGAACCAACAATTTGACGCAAGAAAGAACAATAAAACGAAAAAAAGGAATTCCTGGAAGAATTGTTTTGGAAAAGGAGATCGCAGAACAATATTAACCAATGGCGGAAGCACTTGAGTAAGATTGAAGTGACCTTAAGGTGTAATATAAAACTCAAGTCTAGAGACTCGCTTCAGTTCAAGAGAAGAAACAAACTATCATTACTTTCAAAGTACACTGTAGAAATGCTGACCCAAAATATCAAGTTTGGAGAAACAAACACTAAAAAATTTTGGAATAAAAACAAACAATTCCCTCAGAATGCTGTTTTTCAATCAGAAATGTTTTTAAAAAGAACTGGGTAGAGCGAGCTTCTAAGAAAGCGAAAAGAAAAATGCTGAGGAGGCTACGAGATTCTGGATCCAGATATGGTCAACGTCCGTTGGGCATAATAATGATGCAAAGTAGTTAAAAGATGCAGAGAGACTATTTTCGTTTGGTACATTTATTTTTGATATTTTTTATTTATTTTGATTCATTACAATACAGATTATTCTTAATACATCTAATATTATTATGTAATTTAAACCTACATTATTAGCACCATCCAGTCACACATTTTGTTTATGTGAAATTATGTTATTGGAACATGAATATTCCTGTATATACAAAAATACTCATGTAAAATATGCATTGACCTAGCAGTAATTGCTTCGTACTTTATTAAGCACTATTGCTTTCAAAATTATGTTTCTTTCGGTGAAGTAAAGCAAAAATCTTTAATTTTAATATTTAAAAAGAATAAACTACTCTTGAATTTTTGGTTCTAAATACAAAACGCCCTGTTTACCTACTTAACTTCCTGCAGCTCAGTTGACCAATCTACTCCAACAAAGTCAGATCAATTAGAAAGACATAAAGGACTTTATGAATAGATTGGATTAAAAAAATACAGGACTAATTTGTTATCATATCTTAAAAGGTTTGTCCAAAAATACCCCTTGCCAAACTGAAAGGGAGGAGTTGATTATCTGTAAATGGACGTTTTGGATTCTGGAGTTTGGAAAAGTAACACATAAACAATTTGTTTTAATGTATTTGCCTGTTGATGGACACCAGGTTAGTACTGAAATCGTTACAGGATTACATTATTTATGTTAGTTGCATATTTTGGGTAGCAAATTATTCACAGTTTTATTTTTACGAAGGCTTACTTGGACATAGAAATTTCACCTGAAAATACCCAGTAGGGTATTTGAATTGTAATTATTGTTGTTTGATGGTATAATTGAAGAGGAAATTAAGTTTTCTCTGCAGTTAAAATCAGTAAGTTAAAAGGGATGAAAAATTTACCTAAAAATACCCAATGGGGAATTTGAATTGTAATTACTTTTGTTTACTCTTATAGATAAAGAGGAGATGAAGTTTTCTCAGAAGTTAATATCAATGCTTTGTAGGAGAAAAAAAAATCACTTTGAAAATAATCAGCATCTGAAAAAATATAAATTTAAAGCTATCCTAAAAGTTAATTTCTTTATATCAAATATTTATGATGTGTCGAGAAAATCAAAGTTAACTTAGCAAAATATTGCAAAAGTCATGCAGTGATAAAGGAAATCTGATTTCAAATTCGTTATCTTGACGAAAAGTTAGTTTGAATTGTTGTGTCTCGCCTAAAATACAGATACAAAGTACCTTTATGAAAGTTTTGATACTTTATCACTATGTTTTAAACAAGTCATTTTTCTTTTGTTGATTAACACTATAGATAGTACAACTATACCATCTGATTAACATAAGTTCCAAAATAAGCCTTGGCTCGCAAAATAGTTCCCTTTCCCTATCTTCCTACAGCATGCTATTCTGTTTGATCATTGTTTACCGTATTTTTTGTTAGCATCGTCAAATACATTTTTTTCCACAGTCATCCTTCTTCTAAACACATCTCCAACATTTTCACCTTCAAATAATTCAGAGCTTTCAGCTGACATTTTTCCCCTTGATTTTGATCAGATTTTGCAATCAAACATTTTTCATTGGTTTTCTGGATATTAAAATTGGACTGTTGGTGAGACCTAAATTTTTATTTACGATGCTGTAATGCCAATTGAAGATACTTAGTGTTATGGTAACATTATTAAATATTTATTTCACTTTTCAAAAGATAAAAGAACTCCATTTATTCCACAAAATTTTAAGTGCAGGATTTATTGCTTCATTCTGTGTTTTCATACTCTATTTTTTGTTTTGTTTTTATCGTCATTTTTCTCAGTAACTCTCGTACTTTTATGCCATATTTAAAACAATTAGCTAATAACATTATTTGAGCACCACAAAGAAATACAAATATTCAAAAATTTTGAAGGTAAGAATTAAATTTTGTTTTTTTAATAGTATATTTAGAAAAAGGAATATGAAATACCCAATATGCTAAGTATGTTTGTACTAAATTGTACAAAAGAGATAAACTTCACTTAGGGTAAACAAAAAACAATATGTATTGCAACATTGTCTAATTTGCAGTTCACGAAATTTTGGTATTGTCTTTTTAAAAAAATGTTTGCAAGACCTTTAGTAATGTTATTCAACAATAGGAGTATGCCTTGTAATTATTTGAGACAAGGTCAACGAAAATGCGAATTATAACATTTAGATGTTAAGTGCTTTTAAACTAACACCATTGAAAGTACTTCACTGTTGGCATATGTAAGGCATATATTAGTATTGTCTTTTGGAAAAATTTTTAGCAAAATGTTTAGTACTGTTATTCAACAATAAAAATGTGCCTTGTAATTAGTTGAGACAAGATCAACGAAAATCCGAATGATAACATTTAAATGAAAACTGCTTGTAAACTCCTACCAAGCAAAATACTTCCATGTTGGCATATATAAGGCTACAGATCAGTTCATTTAGAAAGTTAATGATACATCCCTTCAGATTAGGATGGTAACAACCTGAACTGTCGATGATAAACTTATATATACCTTTATAGCTATTATTTATGCTGTCACAAAATAAATCCTGTTTTTAAATCTTTAGAATCTTGATTGGTTTGGTTCACTTAGCTGCTTGACACATCTCAGGTAAACTTTACAAATTCAATAAATTTTTTAATCAGATCTGAAATAAAATAGCCTTGTTAACTGTACCAAGGGTAGCAGAAGTGGAACGATGGAAGACAGGTAGGGAAAATATAAACCTTACTCCTAAGATATTGTAACTTCCTAAATCTCCATGAATATTCTTCTTAATTCTTAAGCATGAAAGAGAAACAAAATAAAGTACGTTGTTTGTATCGAGTTGGTTTGTTTACAGTACACTGTACCGTCTTAATAACTAGTAGCATATTGGTTACTCACAAAATTATACCTGAACCTGAAACAAAATTTTGGTTTTTACCATATCACATATTTCAATATTGGATTGTAGGGTAATTTAAAGACAGTAACATATCAAATAAACATGCTAATACACATACAAATCTACACATGTAAAGTCATAATATGTATCAGCAAATCAAATGAACTGAAAAAGGAAACCAATAAAATTATTAAACTCTCGCTAGAGTATTTATTTCTCAACTTCATAAACATTATGAACTATATGAATACTGAAAATTTGGATACGACTGACAACTCAAGTCAAAAAAGGTACTAGGTCCTCAGTCATTTACAAGTATACAACATAATAAATAGTGGTTGAGGCTTCGATGCATTGTTATACGAAAAATTAATATCTTCATCCAAGGCATTTGATTAGTCTAACAGAACCAAACAATAGTGAAGCACTCACTTTAAGCAGTTGTAAATTGGCCTTCGAATATTGTTTGATAACTATACTGAAATGAAAATTAAATTTTCCTTTCGATTCCTTAGCCAAATTTGCCAAACCCGAATATCACTTCTTTGCTGTTTATGCAATTTGACATGATATTTCACAATAACATTAATAAATAGAAAATAACTTATCTCAAACTTAACCTTTGTCTACTGCTGTCTTCGTGATAAATGCTTAGAGTCTGTCCGGAAGACCCTATCTTTCAATTACTTTATCACAAACATAATCCTTCAGACAAACTGCATAATGTTTTTCTTAACAAGATCTGTCATTAATTAACAAAGACATCTGTCTTCAAGTATCCAGCTATTGTAGCAGTAAGGACTTGTCAATTAAGACAAACATGCAATGTGGGTAGTATAATGGTTTGTGAATTGTATATCAGTTACATTACAGTGTCACAAATTTTAAAGCTGATTCTTGTTGACACCTTATGTGGCTTGCTTCACCTACCTAGAAATTGGGAAAATAGTAGGTTCAAAAAAATGAAATGATAGAATGGTTAAGAAATAGATTTCTATTTCAACATAAAAATGTATGACTTTTGAAAATTATTTATGACAAAATGTTTAGAAGCTTAGGAATATATCTGCAGACATGACATAAATTAAGAATATTGATTACATAACTTATGCTTTTAAAAAAGAGTAGTTATGTGTGCTTTTTTTCTATGTTATATTGTAAAGAAGTAAAAATTTGCAACGAAAATATACAAACATTGTCTATCATTTTCTAAAGATGACAGAGTATCACAAAGAAGATCTAAAAATTCAATCGATAACACAATATAACATGGACATATATGTCTCTCTAGTGACCCACAACCCAGACAAGGAAATTCAATTTCTCCTCTTACTGTTTTAATGACAATGAGAAGCCCCTTTTATGTAAACAGTACAATTATGGTATTTCGTTTAAAATTCTGTCTTACCCTGATTACAAACTTATATTTGAGCTTGAGGTCAGGGTGTAATGTAAACGAAAATGGAAACTGAGACCAGTGCTCTTCTTAAAGCCATCATTGAAAAGCAACCTTAGGATAGTTATTCAAAAATCAGATTAAGCTAAGACTTTAGTGCTTGTACAGAATGAAATTTATTTTTGTAAAGTTAAGAATTTATTAAACAATGTAACTAAATATGCTAAAGGAAAATGTGATAAATAATAAATAATAAATAATAAATAATAACAAATTAAAGTCAGGTTAAACTTTGGCAGTCTTAATGCTTTATACAAATTACTCAAATTCAACTTTGCTAGCTCTCCTCCATTCAGGCCTATTTTTTCAGCTTTAGGTACACTTATATACAAGTTAACCACTTCCTTTCTATTTTCATCACTCTTAACCTCACGTTTACTGGGTCTGGTTGCTTCAACTTTGCTGAAGAATCACGGAAGCAAAATCTTATCGATTTATGTCTAATCTTAATGTAGATTTCATACTTATTAGCATTCCCCCAAATGAAACGATCCAATTACACGCAGTTGGGTAATATTCAGATATTAAACTAAAATCGGTATAAAGTTATCTAGATTGTGTTTTGACTGAAAAAACAGCTTTGTTTAGTATGTGAAACACTACATAGAAAGAGAATTGGGAAGGTATTAGATGGAAAATATTTGAGGTACCTGGAAGGAAAAGACAAGATAAAAATCATAAAAGCACTAACTAAAAAGATAATGAGTGTAAAGGGTTTATCGAGGCTCTCGTTTGCAGTACACGAAAATAGAGAAGAAAAATAAATAACATTTTATGTTATTTAGGTAAGAAAATTGAGTTATTTCTTTGTAAGTTGTACGGTGAGTGAAACGAACGTATTTCCGATAAAATCTGCAAATACATAAAATTGGTCCACAAAAATCACCATGCTACATTAGACAGGATTTACACCTGCAAATTTTTAGAACGTTTAACTTTCAGAAAGGATAAAAGTGGTTTGAGCATGAGCAAGAGAGTATGGTTGAAAATGAATAAACAATAAATTTAAGGAGTCGCGTCATTCAATCTGACAAACAGATGAAAGTAAGAAGACCGAATATTCCAATTGGAAACAAAGCGAAGAAAGAAGTAAATTTTTTTAAGCTGCAATTCAATAGATGTTAGAGTTTGTGACAAAGAGTTGGCAAAAACACAGATCTATAAAAATGGAATAGTAAGACTGGCAAATGACGAAAGTGATGATTTTACCTATAATCGTAGGGAAACTAGGAACAGTTTGGAAAAGGTTTGAAAAGTTTATCATCGATATTGAGGTAACAATGAAAACTGAGCATATAACAAAAGGCAGTGTTTATGGTCACAGCAAGAATACAGATACTAATACTTGGAGACAATGTACCCTGAATATTGTTCTGTTGAGTCTCTTGATAACAGGATGTTGTCCGCCCTCACAATAAATACCAAAAGCAAAGAAATATAGAAATATAATAATAATAACAATAATAACAATAAAAAAAAACACTGATCAATCAAAAAAAAGAATAGCATTCGAAATCAGTGTGTAACAGAGATAACAATAATGCTAAAAATAGTTAAAATAATAATATTGAGAGAAGGAGCGAGAGAAAGAAAGATAGAAAGAGAAAGGATTTAATAGCGTGAAAATCGTATACAAAGATATTCATTTTATAACCTGGTCTACGATTAATCAAACAGAAATCACAATTACTAGATGCACACTTAGCAACAGAAATGATCTCAAGCTAACGTTTTCTATGATGAAAGCTCTAAAAAGACCTTTTGTCGTTTTATAACATTCTACCAAAAAAGCTACCTAGAGCTAATAATTATGTAAGTATGCGCAAATGCCTGAGTTGTGTTTTTGCTACCGGTGTTCATCAAGGTTTAGTATTAAGCTGACTGCTGGTGATTATTTTGTTTAGAGCCCTTTCATAAGGGTTCCCCTTAGATGCACCATTACACTTTTTATATCTACACCATCTGGTGATAATCGCAGGCAACCTATAATGCATTGTCAGATTGAGAAAATGAAAGACAGCCATGCGAAACAACAGACTTCACGTCCAGTTGGAAAATGCCAAATTCATGATTTTTTTATGGCAGCCTTAATAAGTGGCGTGACTCTGCAACATCATACGTGTTGTTTGTGGTAGAGAAATCAGCACACGATCTATTAAGTGTAGTAAAGTATTACACTTAATAGAGACAATACCACACATTTCTTGCCTACTACCTGGGTAGAAAAGAAATGCAGTGCCAATACTTGCAAACTGAAAGTAACAAAAGAATTTAGCTTCTCAAGATAACATGGCATAACAGGCCCTCTTTCGAGCCCTACTTTTTCCATCTTGGGGACATGCTGTGAAGAGAAAGTGATTTTGAATTTGCCATCATAACCAAGTTCTAAAATCTAAAAATGACACTAAATAAAATCCTATTCTGTAAATAGCTATATATCCTACAATACATAATCCATTACTTTTGATATTACTTTTTTTCTCTAATGTTATAAATGTATTAGTGGAATTGTATCAACTCGACAAGTAAACAGATTAGAGAATGTGTGTCTCTCTTTTTGTATACTTCATATATACATATATGCTTCTAATATACCCTTAATTCTTTATGTCTTTTTTCAAAAAATAAAGTAAACAAAATTATACATAACCAATGGTCTAAATGCAGATTTCGGTTATCTAGTGTGGAAATGCATCAATGGCAATAATTGCAAAGCAAACAAGAAAAATCAAAGTTTATACTGAGTTACTAGAGCCAATTAAGAAGGCTAATAAACAACACTTACCCAAAAGTAGAAGATATGATTAAATTTATTGCTAAATGTACACTGAAATTAGCACAACGAGTGAAAAATATGGTTTTGTGTGAGACACAAGCAATATGTTACCTGCTATTTTCTTTTCTCTTTTAAACTCTTGCTTGTTATTGAGGGAAATCATAATCAGTGGTTTTAAAAAACCTTGCAGTTACGCTGATGAATTCTATTTTCTATAGTGGTTAATATTTAAAAGGATTTTAAAATTTTAAAAATATTCTTTCTCTTTGATGCATGATACGTAATAAACTACTTTGTCATGCTAATATATAACATATATCTTTATTATGCTAATATATAATCTTGTAGTTTTACCACTTGGCCAAAATTAATTTTCAATTTTGCTCATTTATTTTCTGAATTCATACAGAAAGAAATGCTAAGTAGTTATGTTTTTTCACCTGTGCGTAATCCGAAAGTGACTTTGGCAGAAAATAGATTTTTATTGTTCCCTTACTTATGTAAAATCTGACCCCCAAATTTAATATAGTTCCATTTTATTCTTAGAATATTGAGCTGTCTTCCGCTGAGATAAGGTATTTCGGAGGCTTTAATTGTGGATTTTGTCCACTTTTATCACTAAGGATTTGGCTATTTTAGTTTTGAGGTATACATGTTCGTTGTGGTTCTTAAAGCTTAGGTTTAAGATGTTTTGAACTTTTATAAGCTTTTAATTTTTTATTCTAATAAAGTAATTCAAAAGTTTTCGAAAGCTTAATATTTTGTACTTTGTGTATAATCAAAGGCAAGTTTTCATACCAACATTGTTATCGTATAAACTGGACTTAACAACGGAAAATAGGATAATCGTTTGTACTATCAGAAAACCCCCCAATTCCTTGACACCTAAATATTCAGGGTATTAGAAAAGAAGAGAATATATATATATATATATATATATATATATATACTAACCAACAAGAAAAAGAACTACTCCTTTCTGCTACTATAAGTTCCACGCATCTTCTGCGATCCTCAGGCACATAATGATCTTTGTTGTAAGATAATTATGTGCCTGAGGATCGCAGAAGATGCGTGAAACTTATAGTAGCACAAAGGAGTACGGTAGTTCTTTTTCTTGTTGTTTAGTATATGAGTTCTTTTCGCCGAACCGAATATTGAGCACTCTTTATGTGGATACACGACCTCCTTAATTGCTGTATATATATATATGTATATATAATCTATATCTATAATATTATATCTACAACCGAGAAGCTCCATTTGGAGAAGATATATATATATATACTCAATCTGCAGACAGTACTGTTTCGCCCTTTGTGGGCTCATCAGTGCAGCACAGAGCGTCCGAGAAATAACTCTCTGGCCATGTTGCCGGAGCAAACACAGGTTAAAGAGTTATTGTGGGATCCTGCTAGAGTGCTCAAACTACGCATGCGCAGTGAGCATTGCATTATGCTAACAACAGGTTCCCGTCTCAGATAGAGTGCTCAACCAAACTTTCGTAAGGGAGCGTTATACTCATATATATATATATATATATCTTCTCCAAATGGAGCTTCTCGGTTGTAGATATAATATAAATTCCTTTACAATCACCAAACAAATTTTCAGATATAAAGAGCTTCATATTAATTAATGTAGGAAAACAGGCTCGGCACTTATAACCTAAAGAATTTAGAGGTATATAACATTGTGTTTACTTGAAAACGTAAATGGTTCCTAAATCTCGTGCCAAAACTGGATGAAAAAGTAATTAAGTGACATGATTTCTAACTTCTACTTCCTGTGCATTGCTTTTATTGCAAAGTTAGCATATTAAAAATGAAAGTGCCAAATTATCTTTATTTTATGCACTCAAAATAAATAAATGATAAAAAAAAATCTCTAGAGTTATTTGACTACTTACGTTCCTACTCCAGGTGTACTTTGAAACTATAATTTGTAAATTTTAAAGCACATGGATGATGTCATTTTGGTCAAAATAAATCTTGCACAGTGGGAATCAAATAGCATTTTTAACCATAAAAAACTGGACAAGCCTGTACTTACATAAATTCATAGGAAGACTTACAATTCAGGCATAGATTCGTAGCTAAGGAAAATGATAATCAAATGTTATGAATTATTCAATATTACCTGTAAATTGTTGTGTCAAAGCATGTATGGCATTGAGAGAATACAAATGAAAATTAGATTGAAACAATTAAAAATAAACAGTCATTATTTTTATAGCGCTTTGTTAGGGAAAACTCAGTAAAGAGATTATAGGTTATCAGTAAATGATATTATTTAAAGATAAATGAGTTTTAGTATAGTAGCCTAAGCATTGATGTTTTGATCAAGTTGCTGGAGTAGGTAGTCTTGAGTCAGCTAAGGTTAGAGGAAGACCGTAAAAACCAAGTATACAAACTAACAAGTTCCTGAAGATTACAATTGCTTGTCAGTCTCAAGTTAAAACACTGAAATATGACCAGTTAGGGAACTGTTTATAAAGGGCTATTTGCAATTTGTTTTGTATTAAGAAATCCTGCAATAAAAACAATATCATCTTAATACTAAAATATCAAAGACTCTTTCTTTTTGTGAAAGTTGATGATATTGGACAGGTACCCAATGGGTAAATGGTCTTTTCTAAAATATAAGTACTTTTAGTTAGTTTAACTCAGTATAAAGCCATACGCGTTGTCAAATTGGCAAGGAATACGATTCAAAGTACTGCCTTCCAGAAAAATCCAACAATATTAAAAAAATAATCTGGAGTGCCGTTTCTTGGAAAGGGAGACAAGTGGGGCTTTGCCATAAAATCATCAATGTTGTTATTTGGAAAGACACTCTGGAGACGTTGAGACTCTTCATAATTATTCAGGAAGTTGATATTTTCAGCATGGTATCACACAGCAAAAGCTGTGCAGACATGGCTCTGTGATCAGGACATTCAAATTATTGGAACTTGACAGGACTAGTCGCAGAATCTAAACCAGATTGTAAACTTACACATAAAGATAAAAGAACTGGTTGTGCAAAGTAATTATTCACCAACTACACAGCTCAAAAAAGTTATTCCAACTGTTTTGGTGACATACTTTTATGATTTCTGCAAAATCCTTGCTAAATCTTTGCCAAAGAAAAATTCAAGCTGTCATTGCTGCGAAAGGTGGACATACAAAATACTGACTAAAAGTAATAAAATACTGATTTAAAAAAATGGATTAAAAGTAAGTTTAGTACTTCAAATAGCGTTGCAAAATGCAACTTGTCATTTATATTTCTTAAATAGAAATACTTCCAACTAACACTACCAATAAGTATTTTACAAGGTTCCATTGTAACTAAATGATATTTTACATGCTTTTGTTTGATTATTCTCAAAAATTTCTAAATGTTTCTGTTTACAATTGCACAAATAGAAAATTTTAATTAAGTTATTTAGAACCATAGGCAGAAATGAAAACACTGCCATGTATTTAGATCATTTAATTTTTTTCGAATTAACAAACACGGCCAATTCACATCTTTTACTGAATTTCATGGCAACTAGAATTTCCAATTATTTTATATTAATTTTGGTAACGCTCTAATACCAAACTATTTTCCATGTGGAAATATTTTTTAAGTTTTGAATCATATTTTGGGAATGAAAAGAATAAAAAACTTGAAATAAAAAAAGTTTATCATATTGGACTGTTTACAGATTCATAAAAAGTTATGCTGTGTGAATATAATCTGGCGATATGACGCACTTATCATAGATCAATAAGATGGGTGGGGAGGCAAGTAACTTTTATTCAAAATAAATAACGTCATTTAGTATTTACTGATTTTCCTAGATGCAATACTCTATAAAAAGATATTAAGATGTAGGGCTTGACATGTATTGCAATTCACCATAACTGGTTATCCAAATACAAGAATACGTTGTCTTCTTGGTATAGAAATTATTTTTGTAATTAATTAAAAACATTTACAAAGAGATCAAATTTTGATAAGGATATGAAAACTAGAACTTACCATAATGAGGTTATCAGTATTTTTCTCTTTTTCATCATAAACATGTTCAACTTTAGACACTAATTTTGGATCAGACAACAACAATTAAAATCCAAGTGAAAAAGAAAGCAAGTCCACATGTTTCACCCTTTCAGCAACAAAATTTGAGGAAATTTTGGTATATTTTCCTAAAATATGAATGCTTCTTCATTTGTGTATGTGTCAAAAACCACTATAGGAAATAGAAACCTCAGTTTTGAATAAGATATTAAACAAATTTGTAGAAGTGTAATGTGACAACCTGCTGGTACCTAGCAGATACCTTTTATTGCAACTCTTTTTATCAACCAAAAATTAGCTGCCTTTTGGTACGTAGATAAACAAAACGTAAATGAATCTGAAACTAAAACTGTACATTGATGTGTTTATACAAAAAATTTATTTTTAGGCAGTTGCTAACCCTAACATTAACCCTAATGTTGTGGCTTGAACAAAAGCGCGTCACGTGGCTTGAACAGACCGACCAATGAAATTTTACTTCCGATAAAAGACGGCAGAACAGGTTTCGGTTTAGAAGGCAGGCAGACGGCTAAATATACACTTTAAAAACCACACAAAGCATTAAATCACCACGTGTATGTAACTCTAAAGGATGGGTGAAAATATTATGTACAGACATAAACACACATATACATATAAAAAGCTATATATATATATATATATATATATATATATGCTTTTTTGATTTATGATAACTAATTAACAAATAAAAATATTTAAAAGTATAAAGGAAAATAACGTTTTATTTGTCACCAGAGCAAGAGATAGCAACACAGATACACTGGTCCATTTAATTATGACTTTAACTTTAATCTTTGATTTTCATGCAATTAAATAAGACACAAAGGAAGTCAGAAAATTTATATACCTTATCGGCGCTTAATCCGCCGGCCCTAAGTGGCGTTATTTTTGGAGGGGTGGTGGATTAAGGGCCGGCGGATTAAAGGCCAAAATTTTGGTCAAATTAGCAAAAAGTGACGGTATTTTTTATTTTTTTTTGGGGGGGGCTGAAAATTGCATAACTTGGGGTAGGCAATAAAGCCTTTGGTTGTATGACACGAGACAAACGAATTGAAACTAATTTATTTATAAATTTTCTTTCTCTAATATCAATAAAATGATAAAAAAAGTAATAAAGAAGTTTCATAGTTGTTCTTCCTTTTGAGACTTGAGCTTCAGCTTGTCGACATATCGATTTCAGCAAAAGGGTTTTCGCATAGTTGGGATAACTTTTCTGCTTCATTAAAGGCTTCAGTTATATGGGCTTTTCTAAAACCCGAGATAACGATATTTTTGGATTGTTTTAAGTGTTGATACATCTGAATAATCCACTTGGCATGCAAAGGTTTCATGACACTCAGCTTCACGTCCACTTTAACATCATGAGCGATAACTTCTCTGTTTAGCTGTTGAAGAACTTTCTCTGCATTCCAATCTTGGTATTTGTCAGCAATGAAGCATTTCGTACTCTTGTCCACCGAAATGTCCAAAGGTTGGAATAGGTTTGTGTGGTTGTTCGGCACATGTATCACGATGAAGTTATTCAGCTTTAGCCATTCATTGACAGCACCAGTTGTCTGTCCTTTAAAAGCGTCAAATATGAGCACAGCTTTTGCATTCTCAAGGGGATTTAGTTCCTTGCGTTTGCTCTTGATGTAGGGGAATATGATCTTCTTTAGGTACTCTAATACAAGTCCTTCATTTGACCAATGATTTTGAGAATGGGTTGTATGAAATGACTGGGGAAAATTAACCTTTGGGTGGCATCTTTCAGTAGAACCCCCCATAAATCAATTGTACTGGTAAAAAATCACCAACCATGTTGACGCAAAACGTAGCTGTGATTTGGCATTTATCATCAGAGTTTGCAATAGGAACTGAGTGGGCTCCTTTGCCAGTAAATGTAGATTTGTTTGGTGCTGTAAACCCTAGAGGAGTTTGGTCAAAGTTCATGATCATTTCTTTCTGAATCTTGTGCTCAAAGATTGCACTTGCAATTTTTCTTTTCCTAGAAAAATGTCAACTCTTCATATAGGGCTGGATTCACTTCTCGTTTAGCTGTCGTGTAACGCCTTTTAGTCTAATCAAGGGATTTAAGAACTCCTCTTGTCTATTTAGTAGTAAGTGAAGTGCTTCCACCATTCTCTCGTAAAACTTCGGGGCATCTTGCTTTTAGTACTCCATTTCCAATCGCTATCACAGTTTTGCGTGTGACTGCTCCGCCACTTGCCCTTAAATTATGTAAGA
>RDPX01000043.1:3151073-3170577 GCA_003991215.1 Morbakka virulenta | reverse complement strand
ACTCTTGTCCACCGAAATGTCCAAAGGTTGGAATAGGTTTGTGTGGTTGTTCGGCACATGTATCACGATGAAGTTATTCAGCTTTAGCCATTCATTGACAGCACCAGTTGTCTGTCCTTTAAAAGCGTCAAATATGAGCACAGCTTTTGCATTCTCAAGGGGATTTAGTTCCTTGCGTTTGCTCTTGATGTAGGGGAATATGATCTTCTTTAGGTACTCTAATACAAGTCCTTCATTTGACCAATGATTTTGAGAATGGGTTGTATGAAATGACTGGGGAAAATTAACCTTTGGGTGGTATCTTTCAGTAGCACCCCCATAAATCAATTGTACTGGTAAAAAATCACCAACCATGTTGACGCAAAATGTAGCTATGATTTGGCGTTTATCATCAGCGTTTGCAATAGGAACTGAGTGGGCTCCTTTGCCAGTAAATGTAGATTTGTTTGGTGTTGTAAACCCTAGAGGAGTTTGGTCAAAGTTCATGATCATTTCTTTCTGAATCCTGTGCTCAAAGATTGCACTTGCAATTTTTCTTTTCCAAGAAAATGTCAATTCTTCATATAGGGGTGGATTTATTTCTCGTTTATCTTTCGTGTAACGCCTTTTAGTCCAATCAAGGGATTTAAGAATTCCCCTTGCCCATTTAGTAGTAAGTGAAGTGCTTCCACCATTCTCTCGTAAAACTTCGGGGAATCTTTCTTTTAGTACTCCATTTCCAATCGCTATCACAGTTTTGCGTGTGACTGCTCCACCACTTGCCCTTAAATTATGTAAGATAGATTTGATTTCAGCTGTTAAATCATCACTTATTTTGGACGGTCTTCCTAGACGACTTAAAGTAAAAACATTTTCTACACCATTGTTTTCAAAAGTTTTCTGATATTTCAGTTTCCAATCTCTAACAGTATCTCTTTTAAATGTATAATCCGGATACTTTTTTGCAGCCCATCTTCTAGCTTCTGGATTTCCATTTTTCCATGCATAGAAAGCCACGTCCTTTTTAACGTGTTCAGGCAGGATTTGCCTTGTCTTTTTACAATCTTCTTCTTTTTGCAAACTATTAAGCTCTCTTGCAGCTAAAAGTACCGAGGATGTTGATTGGCACGGAACATGAGAGTTAAATACGAGGCCATCTAACTTATCATTAGATTTCTTAAAATATTTTGTTATATCCATCAACGTTGCTGTTCTCTGTATGTTACGAAAGAAAAGACCTTAAAAAGTCACAAACAAGATTTTCAAGATTTTACAACATTGCTAAAAAATCTCCTTCTTAGATCTTTTACAATGTAATAACGTTCAATTTCGTTAATGAGGAATGGAGGAAAGCATTCATGTATCAAATTACATTCGAATCATTAACGTTCCACCATAGTGCGAAAAGAATAACAATAAAATTCAAATAAAAAAAATTACAACACAACAATGTTGCATATGTGGAGTTTTGGTCTTGTTATTTTAACTCTTTGGTACAATGTATTCGTTCTCTGAAGAGATTGCAAGTCGAGGTTACCATGTTGACCGGAACACTGCCTGGAGAAACATAAGGTTACACCAGGGTGTTATTGTGTTGAAAGAAGTTAACGATATTTCTATTGACATCGACCCTTATTGTTGTCGAATTACCATAGAGAGAATCGACCGAATTGGACCTGTGACAGTTGGGCATGTTCCTAGAGAATTGTCGAGATTCATTTTTTATTTCATTCAAGAAGGAGGTTCAGTGACAGGAACAGTTTCTAGTACCACGCCAAGGATTTCGCCTATTCCCGAAGGCGGATAAGAGATACCAAAAAAGCCATCATTACAAAAATGGAAATGGTGGTCCAAACTCAAATTGAGAGAATGAAGAAAACGTTTTGTAATGAAGAAGAAGTAGAAGAAGCAAACTACAAGGAAAGAGAGGAAGGAGAAGAAGGCGATGAGGAACTCCCGTGTCTGGATAATAATGACATTTTGCTCTTTCCGATTCGGGTAGAATCAGACGGTGTGGAAGAAGAAAGCCAGAAAGAAGCTAGTATTATTGTTATTGATTGAACATGATGTATAAAAATTAAGGAGTATCTTTATGTGGTTCTTTTGTTTTCCTTTTCACTGGGAGGCGTAAAATGCCGCCCTAAGTGGCGTTAAGCCGATTTTCTGGTCTGGAGGAATTAGGGCCGGCGGATTAAAGGCCGATAAGGTAACTAGGAATTTCAAAATTCATACTAGAAAGTTAACTGTTTAAAACATTGCAGTTACATTACAGGGGGACAACAATCAAACCGGTCTGTCGTTGGGTGAGTTACGAACATAGAAAGGCACACGCTAATTCTTTAGCCTGCCAAATGTACTTTGTGTCATGAATAAGCATCCAGTTGAAAGATCAACGATTGGTCATATTTATAAATAAACAACAGGGTCTTTCTCATAAGAACGTAATACAGTTCCTTAGAGGTATCTAATGAAAAGTTTTAAAACATTTTTCTCTGATCAGAGCAACATTAAAGAAATTGGATTAAATTCTAAAAAAACGTCCATGAAATTTGCTATTAATCAACTAAAACAAATTTCTACAATCTTTAAGAATGGATTAAAAAAATTGATTTACATGGAATTTCAGTACATGCCACTTAAAAATACCCAGCTAAATACATAGTTGTTGAGGCTCTAGTTTCTAATTATATTAATCCAATCCGCCGATCAATACAAGTGTTGTCTTTTCAATTTGTTCCTAAAGGACTTTTCTCACAATAACACTTCTAGGCAAGTGCATAAAATATTCTGTTCCATTATTGTTAATGGCAATATTATAAAAGTTGATATGATTAGATCTTTCTCCCTCTCCTTTTTTCTGTTTCTGTCTGTATCTCTCAGTCTCTCTCTGTCTCTCTATGTCTGTCAGTCTCTCTGTCCGTCTCTCTGTCTCTTTGTCTCTCTGTCTCTCTCTGTCTCTCTCTGTGTCTCTCTCTCTCTCTCTCCATATATATATATATATATGTATATATTATGTTTTGTAAAAGGTAAGAAAAGTACGTAATTCTTATCTACGATGTTATCTCTTTCAATATCAACTATCAACTCAATACAAAAGTTAGATTTCGCCATGAAAAGAAATCACGTGTTACGTCGAATGCATGCGCGTTCCTTATAGTGTTCGTGCATAAGCACATGTCTTTTCTTCAGATCATAACACACACATATTAATATATATATATATATATATATATATATATATATATATATATATATAATATTTATCAACAAAAGTGCTAAACACTACATGAGAGTGTTCAATGCCAGTAACAGCAGAGAGGAATAATACTGTTTTGTTTTGTTCTTTTGAGTGTAGTAAAGTACATTTATCTGATGATTGGGTATCATCCATAAAATACAGCCTTGTTGCAAGACAAGATAAATACATAGCTACCTGTATCGCAGCTAAATATATTTTATTTATTTAAAGCTAGCTAAAATTGTGTAAGAGAATTATCAAATGATCCTCCTGGTTATAAGCTAAGGGAAAACAATTAAAATGCAAAATAGCACTCGGATATTATTTTATCCTTACAATACCAAAAGACAAAACAACGTTTTGGACAGTCACAATATGAGTGAATATAAACCTCCTTTAATGTGAACAATGATTTTGGGTCTTTTTGTTGATGGAGTAAGATAGGGTTCATTATAGTTAGCTTGATGAAAAACAATTTATAAATGTATGGAAACAAATTCATAACAATAGTCTATTAGTGGTACAAACCAGCCCTAAAATTACTTCGTTATATCTAGTGACGATAATATGTCTGGGAAATAAAAGGATTTTCAAACTCTCATAAAAACCTTCATCGGCTACGCCTATATTTTCTATAGCATTTCAATTCCAAGATCTTCTTTCGAATATACTGCATTTCATTTTTGTTAAGCTTTTACTTTCTTTATAATAATTTAAGCAAATCAAATTCATTTTAAGGCCTTACTAATTGGTTCTGCAGAGTATAGTTTGATCATAGTAGAAAGATTTGACTGATACCATAAGAATAACTTTTGCTACCAATATGCACTTATATCCTCCTTAATTACCATACAACCAGTTACACTCCAAAACGTTTTGTATAGGTAAAACTAAAAATATAACATTAAATGACAAAGGAACAAGTAAAATAAATTTGTTGCTTTTCATTAATATTGACAATTTGATTATAGTTTATGGCCAATTGCGATCAAGGGTATCAGAAGTATATTTTTCAAAATTTCCTAGCTTGGCAACAATAGTTCAAAACTGCATTTAATGCAAAAAATAATAGAGCAATAAAGGATCAGTGAAGAGTTTAAGCAAGAAAATGAAAAGTGCTTATTATCGCTCTTTACTCAGTTGTTACTAAAATAAAAACTCGCTATAAAACAGCAATATAATATTCTCCTACCTATGAAAATATCTGATTTGTTTAGCATCAGATTTATAGAAAGATACCTTACGTATTCTAACACGTGTGACTATGATAATAGATTATCCGGGTTCGACAGAAATTCTTTTTCATAAAATATGTTAAAAGTCAGGGCTCTTATGCAGATTTCGACAGTAGATCATCTGATCCACAAGCACTGCTCAAAAAGTAGTCTTTTTTATATATAGAAAAAAAATGTTCCACTATCTGCAAAATGTTTTTTGTCTTGATTGCAGCCGCTGTACCTTAAAATAACCATTTTCTGCCAATTTAAAAGCTGGAAAACAACTTGTTAGGTCTTTCATCCTAAATAAAGCTTTGAATCCACTTAAGCGCACTGTAGGATTATTTTTCTTATTTGTTTTTATGTTCTTTGTACTTTTTGATCTTCTCAATTTATTGATACCTTCCTGTCCCTGTCGTATCTTTCTAAAACATTTATAAACTCACTAGTAAGTTAAAATTATATTTCAATATTTCTGATAAAAAAGTAGTTAACTCTATTTATATTGGCTCTAATTTAGTAAATATTGAGCACTCTGTAAATTTATTTGTTCATCTGCTGATGGGATGTAAACTCATATGTCACTTATATCAAATAAGCAAAATGGGTGCAGTATGCACAGGCAAGTGGCCTGGGTTCGAACTAAAAAACTCTTGCATAATCTGTGGATTTAACCTCTGGACCACTACTGCATTACAACAAGAATTTCATAAATAGTGCAATAACTTTGCAAGGGTATAAATTCATTCAGCTTTTTATATCGGTAGTGATATTGCAATTGCAGTTGATATTTAAAGCCCTTTCAATTCATTTACAGGGATGTACATAAAATTAATAACATTTTGGATGTTGTTTTATAAAAATCTTTTTATTGAGTTATTGATCCTCTTATAACTGTATTATGCTGTTTTTTCTAACTGAGTTTATTGGATACAATCTAAATGAGATTTTTTGTAAGATCTCAATACAAAATTTTAAAAGTTAACAAAAAATCCAACTTTTAAAGAGGATAAAATTTTCTTTTCGATAGTGAAAAGAGCACCATCACAAAATATAGCAAATCCTGTAAATATAAATCTTTACATAAGATTTAATTCTTGGCCTTGCTAGCTATAGAAGAACATAAATACGTTATCTTAAAAGTGTTTTCCTGGTAATTGCAGATACTATCAACCCAAGTATAAGCACCAATTCAGAAATTGTACTGGAGGTATTAATAAGATACTAATTATAGAATTTAGTTTAAACTTCAGTCAATTATAATGACCGTATTACATTTTTTAATTGTATTTAATCGTTTTTCTTTGATTCATAGAAATCACTTTTAATGACTGTACCAACAAGTTTTAACCAGAGTAAGTTATATTTTATGAGTTTACTTCGTTAGCTTGAGAATTTACTAGTACTAGTTATTAAGCACAAAAAATCTATTTCATTTACTCGGAGATGGAACACAGTGAAAGTTCTGAAGTGATTTGGTTTATCTTAATTTCGTATCTATCAAATTAATTAAGAAACAATTAATTGACAGTACCGACAATGACACTAATTTGGTTAAACAGTTTTTCAACTGCACTTATTTAAAGAACAAAGAATAAGAAACCAGCTCAACGTTTTAGAATAACATTTTTGGTAAGTTTATTTTACCACTTTTCCCTAATTTGTAATTATGAATATGTTGGGCTTCTTAATAAATTTAAATCACGAAAATATTTCAATCTGTTGTGAGTAAAGACAAACAGTTGATAATTCTGTGACTTCTAATGCTTGTAGGAGCCTTTCAGGAATCACAGAGGATGTAGAATCTCCTATAGACAAGTCGTTGGTTTTAGTATATATGTGATCAAAAAAGGATGCAGGGAAAAACCTAACTAGTATTGAAGTGATGAATGCAAAGATAATAAGGGATCTAGAGATATATCCCCTTTAAATCTTTCCTCGCCACTCGGTTTTGTTTTGCAGGAACGCCATTGTATTCAAAACTGTTCTTATCAAAAATATAAATCAAGCTCTTTCAAAAATTACACTGGTCAACACGATTTCTCTGGCAAAGGATTTTTAGATGAATTCTAACTAAATTTGGGCTGCTGATTACGAATATGAACTCAGTTTTTGTCTACCACATCAAAAGTTTGAGCTATTCCATTTTCAAATTTTTGATGAAAATTACTCATCAACCTATATTGAAGGTTTCATAATGAAAACGTGATTTTTTGTACTACATTTTGTATATTAATAGCTATATAATCAAGGAATAACAAATATTATTAAATCGATGTACAGCAATCCAAATAGAATGACAGAAAAAAATAGAAAATAGAAAAATACATATATGTATAAATGAAACTCAGATCAGTATCAAATAGCAGTTATCTGAACTTTCTTTTCTTGACTGATCTTTGATGTACAGCTTCTGGGTTGTCTCTCATCAAACTCCAGTAATAATCCGCAATCATGCGTGAGTCCCACCGGCCTTGATACCGTTCTTCCATTGTTTTAATGTCCTGATGAAAACTCTGCCCTTGTTCCTCACTCACATCCCCAAGATTCTCCGGAAAATTGTACAAATGGCTGTGTATCTGGATGTAGTGGATGAAGTGGATCTTAATACTCACTCTTTATCCAAGATCTCGCAGGCTCATTAGTAGTTCTTCCACAATCTCTTCTTAGTTGTCTGCTTTCTCTTATTTCCTAAAAACATTTTGCACACACACATAACAAAATGCGTTCCAAGCTCTTTCTTCTGTCTCATTCATGGATGTGATAAAGTTTGGATCTCTCATAAGTGTTCTAATTTGGGGTCCATCAAATATATCAGCCTTTTTTTCCCTCTTCGCTAAGACCAGGAAAAGTTGAATATATATATAGCTGAAACACTCACCACTGTGATCAAGAGCTTTGATGAGCTGTTTCATCAATCCAAGTTTTTTGTGCAAGGGAGGAAAGACGACGTTTTTTCTATCCACTACAGGATCATTGATGACATTCTTATCTCAAGATGCCAAACTCTGTCGCTGAGACCATTAATTTTTCATTCAATGCTCTGCTGTGGCTCTACTGTCCCAGTAACAAAGAAAACAGGGGTATTTTGTCTTATATATAATATATATATATATATGGGGTGTCCAGCTTAGAGCAAGTTGGATTGAGCTAATAGATCAATCCAATGCTTTTCGCTTTACCCAGATTCACAGACAAGTCCTACAATTTCCTTCCACCTATTTCTATCCTGAGCTAACATTTTCAGACATTCGAGGTCATGTACACAGTTCAAGGTTTTAACATTCATAAGCTCAGGATTCAATTCNTCCACGGCTTTTCGCTTTACCCAGATTCACAGACAAGTCCTACAATTTCCTTCCACCTATTTCTATCCTGAGCTAACATTTTCAGACATTCGAGGTCATGTACACAGTTCAAGGTTTTAACATTCATAAGCTCAGGATTCAATTCATTAGCAATTTTAATATCCTTCTCTATCACCACAGGGAGAGTACTTCTTGGCCTACCTCTAAACTTCTTTCTGTTGTCAACATTTTCAAAATAGAATTTCATACTTTGTTGAGCTGGTGTATTTTCATTCAACCGTAAAACATGTCCAAGTATTTTCCATCTGGCTTTCTTGATTTTGTCTTGCTGACCTAAAAGGAAGTTAACCATTTTCAAATCCACACTAATTACTCACCCATGAACATGATATTGCAACCGGTCTAGAACAATCTTGATATTGTTACGTTCTTCCTTAAGTTTTACAGAATGACCTATTGGTACCGAGCCATACTTATTTACATCATGTAACAGAACACATTTCAGACTTCTTTTGGAACTGTGAATAATAAACCTCCAATCCCTTAAATAATAAGCTGGAAGTCCCAGAAGAGTAGTAATCCTTCTACATCAGTACAATAGACAAGCTGGCCATCTGAATGGAAGTACTTCCGCAGGTCTGCTTCATTGTTGCGATAAAATAAGACACTTGTGCCAGAGTTCAACATTCCATTCTCTTGCGGTCTTGAAGCAAACAGTTCAGCAGACTCTTTTGGTAGAAAAAGATCTCTAACCAAATCATTCAAAGCCTGCTGAGTAAACAGAATTGGTTTGTCACTATCTGCATCACAGGGCTGAAAAATATCTGTAGTGTCTTCTTTATCATTAAAGGAAGGTGAGTAGAGATCTGTGTCATCAATTTTAGGAAGCTCAGTAAATATTGGTACAGGCATTTCTTTACCATGGGCAACTGGTTTAATAACTGAAGGGATACTTGGGTACTTCAAATACTGCTTGTTTTTCTTATTCAAACTTTTTACACCGACAGGGCAGAAATAGTAGTCATCTAAATGATTGCTTGGTTCTCTCCAAAGCATAGGCACTCCAAACGTGAGTTTTGCATTCTTTCCTTAAGACCATGATCTGAAGGTCTCAACACAGGTTTTGTACACTTTGTGAGGAGCCCAATGTTTGTCTTGGTCTCCAAGTGGTACTTTGAAGTAAGCCAAATACACACTCTTAACAAAGTAAGTAACCGTACACAAGACCTATATCTGGTCTTTGTTTTTTCACTGGAAGAAAGCTGCAATTCTGCTTATTCACAAATGGACAAGTGGCCTACGTCCAATTTGACGTTTCTCGAAGAAAGCAGATGACCCTCTCAATGAATCTTATCCTCCCAATTTCGACTGTGATTGCAGCGACGTTTGTTGAGTTCCGTAAGGAACTCACCAAACGTCGCTGCANTTGTGAGGAGCCCAATGTTTGTCTTGGTCTCCAAGTGGTACTTTGAAGTAAGCCAAATACACACTCTTAACAAAGTAAGTAACCGTACACAAGACCTATATCTGGTCTTTGTTTTTTCACTGGAAGAAAGCTGCAATTCTGCTTATTCACAAATGGACAAGTGGCCTACGTCCAATTTGACGTTACTCGAAGAAAGCAGATGACCCTCTCAATGAATCTTATCCTCCCAATTTCGACTGTGATTGCAGCGACGTTTGTTGAGTTCCGTAAGGAACTCACCAAACGTCGCTGCACTTCTCTGCGTCGCAGCACTTCTCTGCACTAATGCTGCGATAGCTCTTTGGAATAATCTTTTACAGAAAACATTTACTAACCAGTCGCACTCACTAGGCCTCGAAATACAACATATTTTGTCAAAGTTAATAGGTAATATGAACAAAAGAAATTCTGTATGCTGTAATATTTCTTGGTAGTGTTTTTTCCAGGTCCGCAAGATACGATTTACCACTGTAACAACCCATTTGAGTATATGAGGCGTATATGAATTGCTGTTATTGCCAAATATTTGGTAAAAAGAATAATATGAAAAAGTAAAGTCAAGGTTTTATGTTAATACCTACAAAAAAATTATGTGATCTTTGATCGTTCATACAAGACAGAAGGTGGGCTGAAGAGTCACCTACGTGCACACGGAAACGCAGTATCAATTTGAAGAGATGACACACAATTTGACAGAAGTCAAGAAGGAACAACCATTATGTATGTATGTATGTATGTATGTATGTATGTATGTATGTATGTATGTATATGTGTGTATGTATATATATGTATTTATACATTTGTAAATAAGTATAATAGAGATTTGGAAAAATTGGATCAACTGCAGATGGAATATCTAGCAACAATAAAAATATTTATCAACGTCATTAAGGCATATGATAAGACCATAATTACACAATTCCGGACCCAGAGGTACCGATTGATTTATTGCGTTAGGTGTCAATTAGGAGACAAAAGAAGCAACCCAAGCAAAGAACGAGTTTGCCGTGTTTGCACAGTAATGCACTCTGGTGTTTCTGTGCTGGTAAAGACCATAAAAAGACACCAAGGGGCACATGCATTGCAGTGTTATTTCAGATTGTGAATAAATTTGGTATTTAGGATAAACAGCACATGAAGAACTTTAATTGGAGAGTAAAAATGTCAGTTTTAAGGATACCTAGCTTGTTCTAAAATATAACACAATTGCTATGGATTGTTATCAATAAAGTGGATTACATAAATATCATAAAGAAATAAAGGAAAATAATTGTCTCACTATGCATTTCACTATATCTAAAATTGTAATTTATAAAAGTATATTTTGTTAATTCTACAATTTATCTCTTGTTAGCTGCGTTTTTTGTAGGTTTTTTTGAAGTCTGGTTACAGTACAGGAGGAATATTTAATAATTCAATTTTCAATAAAATAAATTGATAACAAAATAATAGAGACGTAATTTGATTATTTTAAGTTTTAAAAATTAATTATATTAGTACACGAAAGGAATTGTTAAAAAATAACTAGCATAGAAATATCTGATCAACACTCATTTGTAACGTCAAACAGATAAATTAATGATTTAATAATCAATTGTGAAGTATATGCCAAATTTAAAAAAACAGTATTTTATTATGCAAGAGAATTAACAATACTCTCCTTTTTGACGTTATAGATATTTTTGTTTAAAAATTTCTATTCTTGACGTTCCACCCCATAAATCTTTACAATATGCAGATACGTTGGTAGGTAGGAGGAAAATATGGAAATTTTTATATTCTTTAAATAAGGAAATACCTTTTTATGTTGCCAATAAAAGTAGGAATACCCAACTAAGGATTTTTTCACCAACTTTTTTTGGACAAATACAAATTAGTTATGCAGATTCTCAAATGGCAATCTTTCATATATATATTACTTATTCTAGGGGAAAATGTTTGTGAAACATTGCCTTTGGTATCAACTATTGTTAAACTAATCCTTAGGGATACTCGTATAGTTCACTTTAAGACAATGAAGATTGTACATGTTTTAAATCTTATAAAAAAGTTCTGTAGGCCAGGCTTTAGTAACGAGTAACAAATACTGGTCTCACTAATGAAAAGCATTAAAAAAAATTTTGGATGCTATTGTTTTCTAATTGGTGAGCTACAAGTGGCACAGAGATTTCGAAAATTTCCAAAGGGCATTGGCAATGCCGATTTTCTCAGTGGAAAGCAATACAGCAATTAAATGAATACAACAAGACAAAAGGTACATTCTTACTCGCTAACCACTTACGTTTCGGAGGTTTTCAAACGTTAAAAAAGCTCTAGTGGATTGACCCTATTAACAACGAGTATTATCATTATCTGCCTTCTGTCATCTGAAATCATTTTTTTACTGTAAGGCAACCCGAGGATTTCTCTGCAGTGGGCATATAGGGAACAAGAAAATTCCTCTGAGGGAAAGAACAGGTACAATACTTTAAGTACATATTGAAAGCAACTGAAAAACAAACTCTTCTCAAAAGGTTTTTTTCAGTATTTTACAGTAGAAATAGCAAGCAAACAATGGTTATTAAGACAGTCTTTTTGTTTATACCGAAAACATCATTTATTAAAAATATTTCATTTGTTTTACTCACCTTGAGCTATTGTAGATACGGGGGAGACATAAGCTGTAAAATCATTTAAATTCTCACCAAACCAGTGTCCAGTATTCAGTGTCCTATTTCTAGTTCAGAATCCAATCAACTAAACGTCCCAGCAGAAATCTAGAAATGAGATTTGTAAGAATATTCCAAAATAGAAAATTATCTTAAAAACATTTGGCTTTGAAATTCGATAAATGATAAGCTCCTTATTTTGTGTATGGTACAGTATGCAATTCATAATGACGTGTAAATAAATTTTACAACACAAATCCACAATGTGCATACGTCAACTGTAAGAAAATTTCTTGTTGATCTATTACGACACCTACTCACATTAGAACAACGTTTGAAATGAGATGCCTATTTGAAAGCTAAAATATCTTTGTAGAAAGTTCAATGCGTTTTCTTTAAATCAAATACCCGCAAAAAACCGTTGTAACAATCATGATGACCCACAAATAGTAGTATTGACCATGATTGCACCTGCAGATCATAACAGATTATTGCAAAACATAGTTATTTGGTTTCAAAATGCTTTTATCTCTGTCGTAGTGTTGGAGGTCTATAATACCTTGCGCTCTGTGGAAGCACTTGTTTATATCTCATACTAGATATTTTTGTTTCGAAATGATGACTTTTTGAGTGTAATTGTGTGACTTGCCATCACTAAAACTAAACTGCACTTTTTTTACACTGATCACGTTGTTCGCATTTAACACGATGTTCAAAATCGTTGATACCGCAAGATTTGTTTGCCACTTAAGAAATTATTTAATAATTATGTCAATTTCTCAATGAAAATGGATCGTACAAAAATTACATTTCCAATTAACATTTCCAGATGATAAACATGCACAACTACTAGATGTTTGAAAAGCTTTATATTACAATCTTGAAACTTTGTCTCACTTAAGAAAGTTAGTCAAATATTACATTCACACAGTTATGATAGATTTTGATTTAAGTGTGACAAAATATATTAAAAAAGAAACAGGGAAATTGGGGGAAATGACTGATATTGTCATAATTATTACAGGATTNAAGGATTTTTTCACCAACTTTTTTTGGACAAATACAAATTAGTTATGCAGATTCTCAAATGGCAATCTTTCATATATATATTACTTATTCTAGGGGAAAATGCTTGTGAAACATTGCCTTTGGTATCAACTATTGTTAAACTAATCCTTAGGGATACTCGTATAGTTCACTTTAAGACAATGAAGATTGTACATGTTTTAAATCTTATAAAAAAGTTCTGTAGGCCAGGCTTTAGTAACGAGTAACAAATACTGGTCTCACTAATGAAAAGCATTAAAAAAAATTTTGGATGCTATTGTTTTCTAATTGGTGAGCTACAAGTGGCACAGAGATTTCGAAAATTTCCAAAGGGCATTGGCAATGCCGATTTTCTCAGTGGAAAGCAATACAGCAATTAAATGAACACAACAAGACAAAAGGTACATTCTTACTCGCTAACCACTTACGTTTCGGAGGTTTTCAAACGTTAAAAAAGCTCTAGTGGATTGACCCTATTAACAACGAGTATTATCATTATCTGCCTTCTGTCATCTGAAATCATTTTTTTACTGTAAGGCAACCCGAGGATTTCTCTGCAGTGGGCATATAGGGAACAAGAAAATTCCTCTGAGGGAAAGAACAGGTACAATACTTTAAGTACATATTGAAAGCAACTGAAAAACAAACTCTTCTCAAAAGGTTTTTTTCAGTATTTTACAGTAGAAATAGCAAGCAAACAATGGTTATTAAGACAGTCTTTTTGTTTATACCGAAAACATCATTTATTAAAAATATTTCATTTGTTTTACTCACCTTGAGCTATTGTAGATACGGGGGAGACATAAGCTGTAAAATCATTTAAATTCTCACCAAACCAGTGTCCAGTATTCAGTGTCCTATTTCTAGTTCAGAATCCAATCAACTAAACGTCCCAGCAGAAATCTAGAAATGAGATTTGTAAGAATATTCCAAAATAGAAAATTATCTTAAAAACATTTGGCTTTGAAATTCGATAAATGATAAGCTCCTTATTTTGTGTATGGTACAGTATGCAATTCATAATGACGTGTAAATAAATTTTATAACACAAATCCACAATGTGCATACGTCAACTGTAAGAAAATTTCTTGTTGATCTATTACGACACCTACTCACATTAGAACAACGTTTGAAATGAGATGCCTATTTGAAAGCTAAAATATCTTTGTAGAAAGTTCAATGCGTTTTCTTTAAATCAAATACCCGCAAAAAACCGTTGTAACAATCATGATGACCCACAAATAGTAGTATTGACCATGATTGCACCTGCAGATCACAACAGATTATTGCAAAACATAGTTATTTGGTTTCAAAATGCTTTTATCTCTGTCGTAGTGTTGGAGGTCTATAATACCTTGCGCTCTGTGGAAGCACTTGTTTATATCTCATACTAGATATTTTTGTTTCGAAATGATGACTTTTTGAGTGTAATTGTGTGACTTGCCATCACTAAAACTAAACTGCACTTTTTTTACACTGATCACGTTGTTCGCATTTAACACGATGTTCAAAATCGTTGATACCGCAAGATTTGTTTGCCACTTAAGAAATTATTTAATAATTATGTCAATTTCTCAATGAAAATGGATCGTACAAAAATTAACATTTCCAAGTTTCAATAGTGAGAAAGTATGTTCATATGATAAACATGCACAACTACTAGATGTTTGAAAAGCTTTATATTACAATCTTGAAACTTTGTCTCACTTAAGAAAGTTAGTCAAATATTACATTCACACAGTTATGATAGATTTTGATTTAAGTGTGACAAAATATATTAAAAAAGAAACAGGGAAATTGGGGGAAATGACTGATATTGTCATAATTATTACAGGATTAGATAACAGTCCTAGGACCCTATTAGTTACATTTTGTTGTTTTTTCCAGAGGCACTTCTCTTGCCATCAAACAATATAACTGATGATGAGTTTTGACAAGAAGCAGGAATTTTAGACTACTTTCTCCACATTTTTGAGTCCTAAGAATTGGCGGCATCATTTCTTTCCTTATTTTCTTCTGTATTTTTAACCGGTAGCCTAACCACAGGTAGATGATAAGAAACCAACTGATATTTTAGATCAGGAAAAGAGACTATCATTTTCTTAACTTCACATCCAGAAGTACCTTACTTAGCATTTTCTCTAGCATTTAATATATCACAAGAAGCTACAGGAATGACATATATCACATATTTTCTTTGTCCTTGGCAGTCTATTGCAACTGCAAAGCGAAAGGTGGTTGGAATTGTTGTGCATTTTGAAAAAAAAAGTGTTTGTCAGTAATGACGTAATCAATCTCGGATTCCGTATTGAATTCAGCCTTGGTAGAACAAAAGAACACTTTTTTGGTTTTTATTAATAGTCAAAGCTAGATGAGAGAATTGAATATTTGTTAAAACCTTTACTGTATCCTCCAAATTGGGAAAACTACCTGATTTAGCTGACACTTCTCTACAAGCAGTGCCGTTTTGATATTCTCCTTCGGGTGAGTTAGCGTTTAGAACTATGCAACACACAGAGACAGCTGATAACACCTTTGCTATAGCTTTGGTTTTTTCACTGCTCAATCTTAATAGAATGTGCTTTCCATAAATAAAATCAGCACTAGTGCATAGTTGTTGACTTTACCTATTGCACCTGTACTTGAGACGGATGCAAATCACTTGACAGTAAAACTGATACTAGCTTCCCGCTAACATAATGTATTATTTCTTGTGCTATACAGCGGAATATACCGTAGTTAAGAATACCTACAGTATATAATTATTATTATGATATATCCCACCCAGATTATTATCAACCTATACGTTTTAATTTGTGTGGTTGTTTATATAGATTACTGTATGTGGCTCACAAGACAAAGGCTATTGGTTTCTACTGATCAATAATTATTGATCAGTAGAAATGAAAGCAATCATGCAAATTGTGCAGCCTGATTATAATCAGGCTGCAGAAAATGTAAACTTTTACGAGTCTACTTTTTTACTGATTGAAACTTAAAGAGCCCTACCAAGAGTACATATGAAATCAGTAAACTATTATCATTTTCTTTTTCAGTTGTAAACACTAGCAATGGATGAATACTGTAAAGGTTAATCTTGAAATTAGTTTGGCCTTGATGATTTTTACATGAAGCAAAAGTACCTTCCGTGAATTTAAATGTTAAATCCTTAGATTCATCAATTCTGCACAAAGCATAAAGAATTGGCATCTAAAAATATTTTCATGCTACATTTTAAAGCAAACTGTAATTATCTTTATGAGAGTGGGTCTACCAAGCCCTTAAGAATTCGATTAGCCTGAACACCAATAATTGGGGTAATTTTAAGTAACAGTTACAAGGCAAATGCAATCCATCTCTAAAAAAGAGCCAATTATTAGAATTATAGGCCTGACCGGAACACCTTTCTTTTGAATTATTTTTTTGTTTTTGTACGACTGATATCATGAGTTCAAACAAGTTATAACCCTTCGCAAACAAACGAGAATTTAGCACCTTTAGATGAGAAGAGATTTTCTACTAGGAAAACTCCTACAATAGCCTTGAAACAGATTACATGCTAAAGCAAGACAGTATTCTATACATTACTGGATGAAACACAACACACAGATTGAAGACACAACGAAAACAAGCAACATCAGGAGAGCGTACAAAAGAATCAAATTCTAACATATATCCTACATTGTAAATAATTGCCAATTAACTTAAAAGATGATGAATTGGTATTAAATTCTGAAGAGTAAATAGAGCAATGACTATAATGCTTCTACTAACTAGGCTTTTAAATGATTACTTGATGTCGCTTGTAATTGATAAAATCACTGTTTTCATAAACTACTAGATCATAGCGTAAAGCCCCCCTCTTCGCGGCTTCTGTATTATTATTGATAAAATATCATAATGTAAGGCTCCAGAAAAACTACTTTTAACCTACAAGCAGCCAATTAGCGGTGAAAATACACTTTTTCTAAACCGCTAAATGATTGGTATTTATCCTTAAAAATCTCTCAAACTATACCATAAAAGCATTTGATAAAAGGACAACATTGAAAGTAGATTGGTATTACGCAAGATTGATTTTATTTAAAAAAACAACCCAAGCAATGCGGAGGCTACTGATCCACTGCGGCAAACACTCAGACAAAAAGAAAAAAAAGAAAGCGAAGATGTATTGAGGTATTATTGTCGTAAGAGAGGCATGTTGTTGGGATATTGCTGTTAGTCAAAGTTAGTCAAATAACGTCCAAAAACAGGACTCGTTTTGACCATAGATAATATCAGCAATTAGTTCTGATGAGAGATGATTCTATTTACTGAGATTATTGAATACATATTCAAATTTGGAATGGAAACTCAACAGCTGTCAAATGACATACATATCTTGAATATCTTAAGAAAATTTTTAAGTATATGTCGAAAGAAAAATTACTCGCATATTATTCCCAGCCAAAGCAAATACCCTTGATATCTATTTAATTATGGCTCAAAAACAATTTAGCTGAAATGGATCTGCTTCGTTAATAAAAGAGTTAAAGATACTGTGAAAATAAAGGAGAAATACACTCACGGCAAACGAAAGAAAATATGCCGTGAATACGGCAGATACAATTGGAAAAAGACTGACGTTAACCATTAACGTTTCTTGGATAACAAAACCTTCTCAGACAAGCTTAGCCTACCAGAGAAAATGTGAATTTCACTTTTAGACCACCCAAGAGTTATACGTCAGCATTATAAGTGAACTTGTACATTAAGAAAAGAAATAAACCTATTCAACACTAAATTTTTTAAAACTAAAATCATTTGCTTACTAATTTGGTTTAATTTGCATATTTCTTAACCATCAATAATTTTTCTTTAGTGGAGAAACACTTTTTTGTTGATGTTTAAATTGCACAGGAAACAAGTAACTGTAATGAAACAATGTACCATAAAACAATGCTTTCTCACTAAGACGTAACAGGTGATTTAGCCAGACTGAAAGGAACTTAAATATTTACAACTATTGTTCAAACAGCTAAATTCCTTGATGCAAAAAGCTTGGCTGACCATAAAAGAATTAATTACTTTAATAGAAATAATGAAAGGTTATTATGTCTAATAATAAATTACTTTAAGAAAAGAAAAATCGCCGCAGAAAATCAAGCAACAAATCCTCATTTCATTCGAGATATTATCTATGCAGAACATGAATTTCGTTTAAATAAACTGCGTCATGGCTAAAGCATGTGCAATAATGATAAGGACAAAAATATCACCTCATGCTTACTGTGATCATTTTTGTTAATTATTTTGCGAAATAATAATAATGATAATAATAATAATAATAGAGTACTAAAGATAACAATAATAATAGTGTAATGATAATAGAAATAATAATAAAAATAATGATAATGGCAATAATAATAATAATAATAATAATAATAATAATTATTATTATTATTATTATTATTATTATTATTATTATTATTATTATTATTATTGCTGCACAAGAGCAAGCTTCGAGGACAAATGTGGTAAAATTTAAAATCGACAAAACAAGAAGTAGTTCGTTATGCAGATTGTGTGGTGAAAAGGGTGAATCAGTCACCAATCTTGTATGTGGATGCAGATATTAGCACAGAAGGAATATAAAAAGAGACATGACAACATTGCTAGGATTGTGCATTGGATGCTTTGTGGGAGGTATGATCTAAGGAGAGTTGATAAATGGTATGAGCAATCGGTGAAAATTTTATGGGATACGACAATACAATGTAATCATTATATCGAAGCCAGGAGACCGGGTATTTTAGTTGTGGAAAAGAATAGCATGAAAGCTTTGATTATTGATATTACCTCATCTGGAGATCATAATGGGGGAGAAAAGGAAATTGAAAAAGCAGAAAAGTATCAAGACCTCAAAAGGCAGATTTTGAAACTGTGGAAACTAAGGAGTGTTGAGGTGATACCTGTGGTTGTTGGAGCACTAGGATCAGTCAGTAAAAAGATTGTACAGTACGTAGAGTAAATTGGGATTGATATTAGGATTGGTTATTACAGAAGACAGCTTTGTTGGGAACAGCAAGAATTTTACGAAATGTGATAGAGACTTGAGAACAAAAGGCCTTTGGCCATAGATGATGGCCCGCTGTTTTGACTATATTCGGTATAAGATCTGCCTGAGCTAGAAGGCTAATACAATAATAAAAATAATAATAATAATAATAATAATAACAACAACAACAACAATAATAATAATAATAGTAGTAGTAGTAGTAGCAGTAGTAGTGATAGAAGAACGTTGCTGCATAACTCTCATTGAAAACATTTCATCTCTGTTAAGAAGCTAAGAACTTCAGAGTTCAATGTTTCATATTTTCCTTATTCCTTATAGGTATTTTTCTTATGAGCATTCTACTGCATTTGAAACTAAACAATAATAGAAATTAATTTACCTATAATACTGTCGACATTTTTTGTAATGACATTTATTCTTATTTCACAAACCACAAAGTAAAACCTAATTTTCTCTTTCAAGGATATCACCCTACGGTTCGGTGGTTAATGGTCCCCAGCCAACTGGTCCCCATACCAAGTGGTCCCCATACCAAGTGGTCCCC
>RDPX01000043.1:3144670-3150021 GCA_003991215.1 Morbakka virulenta | reverse complement strand
AAACAAAAGTCAAATAGTAAATGAATTCACTTGTAACGTTGGTCAATATCACATCTATCATGTACATATTGACGTCATAACCTGTTGGGTCTAACCACGAGCTTACCACAGTACCACATACTGTTGACAAATGCATTAACGTATTCATTACTATTCATTAAATAAACATGTACGTTCAATAAGTGTGTGATAACAGTTTCATTAAGTACATTTATAGCCGTATTTACATATTATGTACATTCAATAACCATGCGATAATAGCTTCCCCTATTACATGGATAGCCGTATTTAAGAATAATGTACATTTAATAACCGTGTGATAATAGTTTTGCTCGGTGCATTAAGAGCCGTATTTAAAAATCTGTAGACGAACAATATAGGGGACGAAATGGTATGGGGACCAGTTTTCTTGGGGACGAGTTGGTATGGTGACCAGTTGGTTGGGGACGAAATGTCCCATAACCCACCCTACTGCAGGTTGTCTTTTTCTCCAAAAACTAAGCTTTAGAGTTAAAATTGTAACTTTAAAAAATTTGGGTTACTGGAGAAATTTTTTCAATATTTAACTTTTTCTGATTGTACTTTTTTTTACCGGATAGTAGATTGTTCAACATCTATTCGTATCAGCCAATATTCTGCATGGTCTAACATGATCCCCGTAGTTAAATTCAGTTGCATATTTGGGACAATTTTTACCATGTACTGTCCCAACTCATAATTAACCCTACCTGGACATATTCACCTCTGACCATTTACCTTTGTTATCGATACATATCATACTAAACCTATGGGGCTATAGTTAGCTGCCGTGCTGAACAATTATCCACAGTACCAAATAATGAAAAATATTCAAAAGTCGTGTATCGGTAGATATTTTATTCCTGACTGTTCCAGTTTTAACACAATAAATCAGTACCGCCTTAAAAAACAGCAATGTTAAGCATATTCTGTTATAACCCCTGATTGCATAGCCAAATATTTGCTGAAGTTGCTTTTTGTATCAAGACCGGCAAGGCAAAGAATAATAGGTAACAAAAGTACCTCTCTCCCTCTAAATGTTTATTGCACACCAATCAATCAGGTTAATGGGGAGCATTTGGAAAGAATAAAAGCTATCAAAGCAAAGCTCTACATTACGTAAATGCTACCTGCTGTGTTCATGTACCTAAATGTATGATCTGGACATTTTCACTACGTAAAATCTCGAGACAGTCAAAAACCATATCCTGAAGTTAATGACCAAGTATCAACCCTTCGATCACATTAGAATTGAAAATCTTCTGAGAGTAATTACAATTGCTCCAATAATGCACATTAAACGATTTAAGTATGGCCATGCTAAAATTTGTCTTTAGGGTACAAGGAGCAGTATAAAGGCAAAAGGCAAGTCACACGAAAAGCGAAGAAACAGTGTAAATAAATGGTCAATTCTCTACCTATCAACCCTTAATGTGCTTGCATGCTACAGCTATCTTTAGAGACGATTTACTCATGTTAAAGAACAGTCTTCCGCAGGTCAAGACGTATAGCATGATGATGATGGGTTGCGATATGCCTATTTTAATACACATCAAGCCGTTCCAGTACAATACAGAAGGAATCACTTGACGTGAAAAATTATTAGTCCATACTTTCATTATATAACGAAATACGAGGCTCTTTCTTGGTCCCTTAGCTTTTAAGCACTCCTTGATTGGGTTTTAATAGCATTACTTGAAAAATAATTTTGTAATTAAACTTGATATAAATACTGCTATTCAGTACTTGCAATCAGTACAAGAGAGATGATATGAAATATTAAAAGCATATCATTTCTCAAACAATGTTTCAATTGAAAGGAAAGTTCTAGCTTTGAGGATCTATTGGGATACCCTACTCCATATTATTTTTTCTCCCTGTCATTGATTTTCTATATTAAATTCTTGATTCTCTTGTCAAACGCCTTTTCCAATGCACTCAGTAACTATTAGTGTAGCCTACATTTGATAACCTTATTGACGCTCCTGAGCTCTGAACACTGAGTGGTAACAGATATATATATATATATATATATATATATATATATNATAATTTTGTAATTAAACTTGATATAAATACTGCTATTCAGTACTTGCAATCAGTACAAGAGAGATGATATGAAATATTAAAAGCATATCATCTCTCAAACAATGTTTCAATTGAAAGGAAAGTTCTAGCTTTGAGGATCTATTGGGATACCCTACTCCATATTATTTTTTCTCCCTGTCATTGATTTTCTATATTAAATTCTTGATTCTCTTGTCAAACGCCTTTTCCAATGCACTCAGTAACTATTAGTGTAGCCTACATTTGATAACCTTATTGACGCTCCTGAGCTTTGAACACTGAGTGGTAACAGATATATATATATATCATATCATATATATTTATACGTCCGATTTATTTATCAGCTAACTAGAAAACCTTAACCTTAGTGCCGAATTTACGGAAAGCGCGCTCGTGGTGGACAGAGAAAAACGAATGTGCAGTACTTTCAACAGCATTTCAAGACCAGCAGAGAGCTATGGGATGCAGCCCGATACCAAGAAAAATGCGGAGCATTTCAAAGCAATAGTGGTCTGCCTAAGCCTTGTTTTAAGTTTCCACTGTGGAAGGAAAACAGATCATATAAATTATAGATAGAAAAAGAGAGTGAGACATCATCGTTAATAAATAATGGTGAAATCCCTCAAACCTCGAAAGTAACACCTCAGGCAAATAAACAATAAGACATTTCTTCACATATTGCGTTTTTGTGTCAATATCTGATGTTGCAGCATTTCTCTTTCTTTTTACGGTTGACCTCAGATAAAAAGTCGGTTTATCAGTTACTATGCCTACTATTCGAACAATAAATTCAGATTAAAATTTAGTATTAATATTATTATTACATTTTATTATTGTTATCAATATCATTATTATTTTGGTTTTACTTTCCTCTGTGGCTGTATACAATCCCACTCCGGGTCTCACCCAGAGATCTCACGTAATGTGGATGCTGGCTTCAGACAACAAATATTTATTTATCAGATATTAACAAATGAATATGAAATGTCATCAACAACAGTGTTCTACCACATTAAAACGTAGGAGCTATCATATAATCAGATGTACAAGTAAGAAAAACTCTAACTTTACAGTACTCAAAGTTTCATGTCTTTCATAATCTTCAGCTGTATACAAGCTGAAGATTGTGTACTCATTACCCATTCTACTGTTCTTATTGTTCGTTTTGCTTTTTTTAATTTTTGGAAGGGATTCCCTATCACTCATTTCAGTAAACTTGATTTTGGCATATTCTTCGAGTATGTCAGAGCGTATCAGTTCAATTTGACTCCGTTCCACTTCAGTAAATGCCACATTCATACCTGCCTCAATATTATCACTTTTCGGTAGTTGAATCTCAATCACTACAACTCTAGTATTTTGATTTACTTCCTTAACATCTCCATTCACATTTTCAGGAGCCTCAACATTTTCTTAAAGTAAATTCTCTGTACTATTTAATGAGTTCTGTAAATTCTCAGCACGGAGAGTTCTTTAATCAGGTTTAATTCTATATCTGTGAGTCTTTTATTTTTATGATGTCAAGAAGGACATTTACTAGTCTAATAGCATCAAAATACCGTTTAATATTTTCATTACGCGCTCTTCAAATATTCGTAATGTGAAGCTGATTTCAGATGGGTTTTCTAATGCCAAACAGTAGGAATATGTTACTTCCTCATACTCATCTCTACTCCATTTGATACGTTTTTGTTTTTTCTTTACGTTTGTTGGCGATGTTGTCTCAGCTGGGTTAAAATTTTCAGCGTCTTTATTTATGGTCCATGTTTCACACCCATACGTCAGGTTCGACCTTACATAGATTTTCAGGGCCCTTAATCTTGTTTTTATGTCTAATTTTAGATTTGTTGATAGTTACTGACATCAACATTAAAATTATGTTGTTCATTAAAAAGAACCTCATAATATACAATTGATCAGAAAATATTTGACAGAACATAAGGAAAATGGAATTTGTGTAATGAAAGTGGAACTTTATGAACAGAAAATAAACGAAATAATTACCTTATCTTGCAGGATATACTTTGCAGTTTCGCAAAGTAATTCCTAAACGAATGAACGAGAAAGATACAATAGTAAAGGAAAAGAAAAGACTGGTGACTGTTAAAACACCCCAAGACTAAGAATAAAATTATTGGTTCTTTGTTTAAAAACCTAAAACTGATTGGTAGTCAGCCACCCCGTTTGTACGAATTGGCGAAGTTGCATAAAACTAACATTCCCGTAAGACCGGTTTTGTCTCATGTCAGGCTCTGCCTACTACAAAATTACAACACAAATGGCTGAATGGTCGGCCGCTGTAAATGAGTGCCGAATTAAATCTTCTACAAAACATATGGCTGACTGTCTTATTGGCATCAATTTTACATTTAAAATCACCAGCCCTTTTAAAGGATTGCAACAGCGCCTCACCAAAGGATGAAGTCACAATTCCTTCATATTCACAATCAACTATTAGAACCTTTGTCCATGAAGGAAATTAAACCGTCACTCAATACAAGAGAATTCCAAGCTGTTCTTCGGTATCATCGAAAAAATCAAATTCGTCCTTCCCGTGATTTCCAATCTGGCTTGTATGGTAAGGGAAAGTTTTTTGTTTCTAGTTTCTATCGGAACCGATGTGCCTTGCTTGTGGGTTGCAGGTTCTCTTCAGTGCCGTCTTGCTAGTATGTATAGGTGGCACACAGAAGAAATCCTGGGAAACCTCGCGTGGTAGGATGACAACTGTTGGCTTTCTCTCACTAATGAAAAGCCAACCCGGAAATGTGGGTCTCCGACGACTTTTTTCGGCATCATTTTTCCTCTTCGAGGAGTAGTTTGTTTTGATCTAGTTGCTGGTATATCTGCTCTGATAAAATGCTAGAAAAAGCTTTCCACATCAGTGTTAAGCATATTATTGGGCTATAGTTTGCGATTATGTTACTGTTTCCTTTGTCTTTCATAATTAGAACGGTTCTGCCCTAAGAGAGCCAAGTTGGAACATGTCAAGATTTGATTAATTAAATAATGCTGCCATTCTTGGGTGTTTTTACTTAATGTTTTTTATCCAATTTTGTCCAATTACTTTTGATATTATCAAAACATATTAACTTGCTAATGTCTTTCCTTATATCATGTTTTCCAATATTTCTCTTTTCTTGTTCCTTATCTTTTAATCTTCTCCTTTTTAGCCATTAGCCTCTCTTTTAATTCTTCTAAAACAAACGTAAGTCCTTTTTTCTTGATGTTAAATTTATCATTCAATCTATCTCGCGTCCAATTACTTT